>JADBJO010011624.1:0-2500 GCA_016801955.1 Conus betulinus | reverse complement strand
GTGAATCAGTGGAGAGTGTGAGTAGGGTGTGCGTGAATCAGTGGAGAGTGTGAGTGGGGTGTGGGTGACTCAGTGGAGAGTGTGAGAGGGGTGTATGAGAATCAGTGCAGAGTGTGGAGTGGGGTGTGGGTGAATCAGTGGAGAGTGTGAGTGGAGTGTGGGAGAATCAGTGGAGAGTGTGAGTTGAGTGTGGGAGAATCAGTGAGAGTGTGAGTGGGTGTGGGTGAATCAGTGGAGAGTGTGAGTGGGGTGTATGAGAATCAGTGCAGAGTGTGAGTGGGGTGTGAGAGAATCAGTGCAGAGTGTGAGTGGGGTGTGTATGAATCAGTGGAGAGTGTGAGTGGGGTGTGGTGAATCAGTGGAGAGTGCGATGTGGGGTTGGGGAGAATCAGTGGAGAGTGTGAGTGGGGTGTGGGTGAATCAGTGCAGAGTGTGAGTGGGGTGTGGGTGAATCAGTGCAAAGTGTGAGTGGGGTGTGGGAGAATCAGTGCAGAGTGTGAGTGGGGTGTGGGGTGAATCAGTGCAGAGTGTGAGTGGGGTGTGAGAGAATCAGTGCAGAGTGTGAGTGGGGTGTGGGTGAATCAGTGCAGAGTGTGAGTGGGGTGTGGGTGAATCAGTGGAGAGTGTGAGTGGGGTGTAAGAATCAGTAGAGGAATGTGAGTGGGGTGTGGGAGAATCAGTGCCAGAGTGTGAGTGGGGTGTGGGTGAATCAGTGGAGAGTGTGAGTGGGGTGTGGGAGAATCATGGAGAGTGTGAGTGGGGTGTGGGTGAATCAGTGGAGAGTGTGAGTGGGGTGTGTATGAGAATCAGTGGAGAGTGTGAGTGGGGTGTATGAGAATCATTAGAGGAATGTGAGTGGGGTGTGGGAGAATCAGTGGAGAGTGTGAGTGGGGTGTATGATGCGATCAGTGGAGAGTGTGAGTGGGTGTGGGAATCAGTGGAGAGTGTGAGTGGGGTGTATGAGAATCAGTGGAGAGTGTGAGTGGGGTGTGGGAGAATCAGTGGAGAGTGTGAGTGGGGTGTGGGAGAATCAGTGCAGAGTGTGAGTGGGGTGTGGGTGAATTCAGTGGAGAGTGTGAGTGGGTGTAGGAGAATCAGTGTGGAGAGTGTGAGTGGGGTGTGGGTGAATCAGTGCAGAGTGTGAGTGGGGTGTGGGTGAATCAGTGGAGAGTGTGAGTGGGGTGTGGGAGAATCAGTGGAGAGTGCGAGTGGGGTGTGGGAGAATCAGTGCAGAGTGTGAGTGGGGTGTGGAGAATCAGTGGAGAGTGTGAGTTGGTGTAGTAGAATCAGTGGAGAGTGTGAGTGGGGTGTGGGAGAATCAGTGCAGGAGTGTGAGTGGGGTGTGGGAGAATCAGTGGAGAGTGTGAGTGGGGTGTGGAGAATCAGTGCAGAGTGTTGAGTGGGGTGTGGGTGAATCAGTGGGAGAGTGTGAGTGGGGTGTATGAGAATCAGTGGAGAGTGTGAGTGGGGTGTATGAGAATCAGTGGAGAGTGTGAGTGGGGTGTGGGTGAATCAGTGGGAGTGTGAGTGGGGTGTATGAGAATCAGTGGTGAGTGTGAGTGTGGTGTGTATGAATCAGTGGAGAGTGTGAGTGGGGTGTGGGGAGAATCAGTGCAGAGTGTGAGTGGGGTGTGGGTGAATCAGTGGAGAGTGTGAGTGGGGTGTGGGTGATCAGTGGCGAGTGAGTGGGGTGTGGTGTGATCAGTGGTAGTGTGATGGGGTGTGGGGGAGAATCATGCAGAGTGTGAGGGGTGGTGGCGGACAATATACTTGGGAGTTGCGGGAGTGTGCGGGGAACGTAAATGGGGTGTGTGAGTGGGTGGAGGGTGGGGGGCGAAGGGGGGCAGGAGTGGGTAGAGAATGTCGTATGAAATAGGAAGGCAATACAATACACCACAATCCCAAACAATATTCAATAATGCCATCGACTGCGACCAAAGCAAAGAGAGCACCTTAATACTTCTCTCTCTCCCATCTGAACTCTGTCTCCTCTCTCTCTCTACTCTCTCTCTCTCTCCTTTTCTCTCTTCCTCTCCATCGTCTTTCTCGCTCTGTTTCTGTCTCTCTGTCTCTGCCTCTGTCCTCTAATGTCTCTGTCTCACCCACTCTCTGGAAGCAAGAACGCTCGCGCCACTACCACACACACCCACACACACACACACACACACACACACAGCCACACACACCCAGCACACGCACGCACGCACGCACGCACGCACTCACCGCACGCACGCACGCACGCAGCGCAACGTCACAGCACGCACACTACACCTACACACACACCAGCTCACTCACGCCCGCACGTCCTCCGCACTCAACGCACGTCACGCACGCACAGCCACAGTACACACACACACACACAAACAAACACACACACGACACACACACACATCTCGGTTTAAAACCATTTGACAGTCACCCAACGCGCGCATACTAAGACCCTATGCCTTCCCTCCAGTCATGCGAAACTGCCACCTTATGCTTCAATTGGTCGTCGGTA
>JADBJO010011623.1:57500-63507 GCA_016801955.1 Conus betulinus | reverse complement strand
ATCAGCCGCAGTGATAATGCTGGTAATTTCCGGAGGACCGGGCAGTTGCTTGTTACTTCTGTCAGCGTGCGTCGCGCTTCGTCTCAGCTTCGTTTCAGTCACTGATCATTAGGCGTGTGTATAGATCTGGGTTGCTGCTGTTCAACAGTTGGACGTGTGGTGTGTTTGTGTGTTTTAAATGTGTGTGTGTGTGTGTGTGTGGTGTGGTGTGTGAGAGAGAGAGAGAGAGAGAGAGAGAAGAGAGAGAGAGAGAGTGTCCAAATAGTACCATGCAAAATACAACAGTAAACAAACAGGCAAACAACGACGAACACAGATGCTAAACAGTTACATACGATGTTAGCTAATAATATGATTACACACGCGATACACGGCGTTTGTTAGAGTAGTAAATAAAACGTCCTAAATCATGGAGATGCTCATCGTCTTGCATTAACTTTTCCAGAGTTCTGTCAGTTGGATGCTTTGTATACCGAGATGGAATGTACTTCTCCCGTAAATCATTCAAAGACTTGCAGTAAAACATAGCATGCATTCATCTTCGAGGCCAGCATCACACAGAGGACATTTCAAATCATTTTGATGATCGGGAGCGTATCTCATTTTATGAGTACGTAATTCAGAGGCACCTATTCTAAATCTAATCAAAACATCTCTGATGTGTTTATTTTTAACAACTGTGAAATAAGATTCCAGCGACAGAGAAGATTTAAAAGAACGGTAAACACTAAATCTACTGCTTTTTTGAATGTGTTCTTGCCAGTTTTGACTATGACAGTCAACCAGTCTTTGCTTGAATGAGCTCAGGAAACCGCGCATGTTATCTACGCCTTGATGCTCCCAAACAAAACCGAATCCAATTTGAACAAAGTATCCCGAACCCGTGACGCCCAGCATACTTTACCTTGATCACACAATATCAAAAGCATATCATATGATTTACGCGGAAGTCTTGATCGATCCATTCTTGTAAGTCTTAGCCAATACTTAATGCATGATAAGTAAGAAAAAAATGTATAAAGGATAACGTCCAGTCTCGCCGTATACCATGTCATTTGGTGTCCTTGGGCTAACATTCAACAGCTTTTCAAGGCAAACATGTGCACTTTTTCTATTGTAGAAGATCCAGTCAGTCCCCAAATTTCAGAGCCATATAGAAGGATAGGCTTTATTTGAGCATCAAATAACTTAAGAAAAATCTTGGCCGAAAAGTCACCCATCTTCCATAAAGTTTTGAACATATCAATAACGCCTTTCTTGGCTTTAGTCGCCATGTCTTCCAGAGCCCTAGAGAACGATATAATCGGGTACTAAAAAACAACCCTAGATATTTGTAAGAATTTACCACTTCCATTTGAAGGCCGTTATATGTCCATGCCTCACGTCGAGAGAAATATAGCCACCATTCCTGAAAATGATTATTTTTGATTTGTCAAGATTGACATGCAAATCTAATTCAGATGCCTTAATTGCAAGAACATTGAGCTGGTCTGAAGTCCAGCAACTGTGTCTGATAAAAGTACAATGTCGTCCGCGAAAAGTAAAATAAACAGCTCAATCATGTCAGGATTCAGTTGAATGCCGTGTCGTCCATTTTCAATTATTCCTGAGGCCAGTTCGTTAATGAACAGAGAAAAAAGTAGCGGACTGGTAATCTCGCCTTGTTTTAAGCCTTTGTAGCAAGTGAATGCTTCCGTCATCTTGATCCCCACAGCGTACTCGAGCTTTTACAGTTTTATACATGCTTTGATTGTCAATAACATTTTCCCATTAATTCCAGATTTACGCAATATAGGCCAAAGATTTCCGTGTGAAATTAAATCGAAAGCCTTACGGAAGTCAATGAAAGCAACAAATAATTTCCTGTTTCTAAGTAGGTATTTTTGAGAGCCATCGAAAAAAGAGTAAAAATGTGATCGATGGTTGAATGATCTTTCCGAAAACCAGCTTGAATTTCCCCTAGCAGACCTTTAGATTCAACCCATTTGGACAATCTCTTATTGATTATGTAACTGTACAATTTACCACTTAAATTCAGAAGTGAGATGCCTCTATAGTTGTCCGGTTTGTGCAGATTACCCTTCTTATGCACAGGTTGTATGATAGCCTCGGGTCCAAGCTGCTGGGTACTGACCTGATGAAAAAACAGCATTAAAAAATCGCAGAAGAAAAGGAACAACTACATCCCCCGAAGATTTGAATAATTCAGGCAAAATGCCGTCTGGACCTGCTGCTTTTGTTATTTTTTAAGTGATTAATTGAGCCTACTACTTCTTCTTCAGTACATCATCATTCAATGGTCCAAAATCTGAATTATCATTTTCTTCTTCGAAGTCTGGTTCAACAACCGAGAATCGTCATCCTCAGGTACATTAGTATCTACTTCAAAGACCCTCTTAAAGTGTTGCAACCACTCTACATCCGTAATATTACCAACCTTTCTACTTTTCGTTGAAAAGTGTTTTACTTTTTTTCCAAAACTGTCTGGAGTCGTTTTACATTCTGTTCAAGTTCTGCTCTACATTTGGTTTTGTATGTTTTTTTTTTTCCCTTATAATCCAATAACTTTTTATATGACCTTCTCTTCTCAAAGTATTCGTGTCCATCCTCTGTGGGGTTTTCTTTTTGTAAACGTTTGAAATCGCGTAGTGCTTTTCTGGTATTCTTTCGACTTTCATAGCACTCCGAGTCAAACCATACATTACCTTTGACGGTTCTACCACCACCCTGCTTTACAGACATGCAAGAGGCGGC
Source organism: Conus betulinus (assembly GCA_016801955.1). Lineage (NCBI taxonomy): Eukaryota > Metazoa > Mollusca > Gastropoda > Neogastropoda > Conidae > Conus > Conus betulinus. The sequence continues at coordinate 60,753 of JADBJO010011623.1, read as the reverse complement.
AGATTTTAGGGTGGCAGAAAACAAATCAAGTGCACTGTCCATGTCAAACTCAATTAACTGTTTCGCTTGCTCAAGCGAGGTTTTGTTTTCTGGTAAATTAATTTGATATAGAAAGTCTTCTCGCCTATCTTCAGACCAAACTAGTTTGTAAATAGGCGAGTCATTAACTTCAGCATCATCATCCGTTTGCTGGTTACACACCACAACACATTCGACAGGCATGTGCCTTGAGTGAATTTTTTCATGAACAAAAAGTCTTCTAGGTAGAGAGCACAAAGAAGTAGAGAAAAAATGAAATAATCAATAACACTGTTTCCAGAGGGAGCTATATAAGTGAAGCAACCACCTGTGTCTCCTAAACAAACACCATTCAAAATATACAGATCAAAACCGGTACATAAATTAAGTAATTTTTTTACATAATCATTAATCACAGTGTCCTGCGAAGAACGAGGATGGGGAGTCTGATCATCAGTGTCAGAGTTAATACACTGGTCATGGTGAGCGGGGTCAGACATCACATCGTCTACAGTCAGCTGTGCAGGAAATATATCAGAGGTTCTAGCATTAAAGTCCCCACACAGGATAAATTCAGCGTCTTCTTCTTTTTCAATAATATCGAGCATGCATTGTTCAAGAACAGAGATCCCATTGTCCACTTCACTAGTGTCGTAAAACGGACTATTTACTGGATTCAGTAAACACTAATAATGAAAATATCAGACTCAGTTCCAAACAGCCGCTTATCAGCTTGGAGTATGATAACATTATCGTATTTTGTTGGAATTTCTTTTATAAATTGCAAAAAGACGTTTTTTTTTACCATACAATGACCCCACCACTTTTCCTTCCCCGAAGAGATATATTAATTTTTTTGCTGGTGATACAAAGCTTGTATGGGATGGAAATAAAGTAGATGTGAATGAATCCACGAAAGTTTCTACCAGACAAATGAAGTCGAAGTTTATAATAAAGGAGACGAAGCTAGTTTCTTTCAGTTTTGATAGAATGCCTTCCACATTATATGAAACCATTGAAAACAGTGTACTTTTCAGAGTATTTACATCGGGGTCGGGACCGTACCTTCATTTCTTATTTTTGTTTTTTAGAGACGACAGATTTCCGAGGACTCGCTCGCTTTTTTTTCGGCTTCGAGCGATCACTCCAGCACTCGGGAATAGATGACTGTCTGTCAAGTGACAAGAATGTGGCCTTGAACTCCCCTGACCTGCTTTGCGGTCCATTTCTCCGCGGCGCGAATGTCTTTGTCTTTCGCTTTGCACGTGCGAAGCGGTATTTGTGGAAAGTGCACTGTCCTTGCGGTTTCGAGGAGGGTGGGAATGGGAGGAGTGGGGTGAGGGGAGGGGAAGGGGAATCCCCGGGCGTCACCCGGTTTGTTGACAGTCGTGTCAGGTGTGCCACAGGATGCGCCGTCTTCAGGTGGTGGGCCATCTCCACATCCAGGATGGTACACGCTGTCTGACACAGTGACAGAGAGCACTGGGAAGATTTTCCTCCCCTCTGGCACAGTCTGTCTCTTGTCGCTCACCCCCAGCAATGCCGCCGGAGTTGTCATCTTCCCCAGGCAGACTGCCTGTTGGTGACGTGTTGTTCCTGCTTTTCTCACTGTCACCACTGTCAGCGGTCGTGTCACTAGGTGTGACTGCTGAACGTGCGGCAGGGGAAGAGGTGGTGGCAGTGGTAGCAGTAGTGGGTCGTACCGCCTCCTCTACGGCCTGGCAGGTTGACAGCGATGTCGTCTGGTTGTCTGCTGCAGTGTCTGTAGACTCGCCGATCTGTCGTGTCGTCTGCGTAGAAAACACAGGGGTCAGGCTGACTTCTGGTATGCCCCTGTCGTGATCCAGCTGGTCAGGATGAGGGCTGTCGTTCTGACGTTCGGTGGCGTCCTTCATGCTGTCTGCTGTCTGCCTATCCCGTGTGTCATCTCTCCCCTCTTCGTTACCACTGTGTGTTCTCTCCTTTCTTGGTTGTCCTCATGACTGCTGGCAGAAGGGGCTGACTGAACAGCTTCACTGTACAGTTTTGTGCCAGGTACCAACACGGGGGGATGGATAGTGACACTTGAGCTCGCAGCATTGTTGGCAGGATGTTTTGGTTAAGGTGTCGGAGTGTTGCTCGTGGTTTACGTTGTGACGATCGTCACGGAAACGATTGTGTGGTACCCGGTCGTTGTGTCTGGTAAAACGATTTCCGGCTGTCTCCCGTCTTTCGCCGTAATTCCGAAGTCTGGGGTGATCCTTTGAGTTGTACGTGTATGTACGTGGTTGATCATGAATGAACAGCCTGCCATTCTTGAAGTATGCGTTTTTTTTTTACCCTGTTGCCGGTAGTAGTGTATTTCTTCTCGTCGTGGCGTACAGTCAGATCGGCAGATATCTTGATATTTTCTCTTCTGAGTAGGTTCTTTAAATAGCTGTCACTCAGGATGTCCATTTTGTCCGACCATCTGTGGAAACGAACGACTAAAGGGCGTGGTTGAGAGGAGGACTGTTTGAAGCTTCCAACACGATATGCTTTGTCTATATCAGACAGACTCCAGGAGTCAGAGGGTGAAAATGGTTTAAAGTTTCAACTATGATTTCCGCACTTTTCCTGTTGTTTTCAAAACCTGTTTCACGCAGACCAAGAAATTTCAAGTTGTTTTCTTTCGAATTCATCTCTAGTGTATTAATTTCTTGTTCCATTCTTTCCAGTCGTTGTAAAGATACTGACCTTATCGTCCTGCATGTTGTGCATCATTTTCCTGTGATCTTCAACGATATTTTGTAAGTCAGACACATCCGTGATAAGTTGATTCACACTTTCTTTGAAGGCAGCCGAATGCAATCGGAGTTCCTCCAGTATCTGCACGAACCTAGTGTCCACAACAGTATGTATGTCTTGCATCACGTTTGTATTGCTGAAGGGGCCGGGATTCTTCTCCACGTCCATGCACATTGTCAGAATGATGGACAGGCAGTACAGTACGGACAGCGTCAAACAAATCAGCCCAGTCAGTGCACCCTTTCACGTAGCCACACTTGAACTGTGGCGTATCTTTACTGGGCCGAAACGAAGTCGTTTTTCGGAGGGAATTTTTCATCAGAATTGGGTAAAAAATACCAATTCTTGCTCGGTGCATTTCAGCGAGAGAGAGAGAGAGAGAGAGAGAGAGAGAAGAGAGAGAGAGAGAGAGAGAGTGTGTTTGTCTGTGTGTGTAGGCGTATGCGCGCATGATTACGCAGAGTTTTTC
>JADBJO010011623.1:40000-55000 GCA_016801955.1 Conus betulinus | reverse complement strand
GCACACCCTCACACACACACACCACCCACCACGACACACACACACACACCACGCACATGAACACACCGACGCCACACCACACGCACGTTGCTTCATTGAAGGCCAGGAACAAAAGTATTCTGCGGGTTTAATCTCTCTCTCTCTCTCTCTCTTCTTCGTCTCTCTCTCTCTCTCTCTGTTGTGTGTGTGTGTGTCGTGTGTGGTGTGTGTTGTGTGTGTGTGTGTGTTTGGTGCGCGTGTCCTGTCTTCCTTTCTCTCATCTCTCGCTCTCCTCCTCTCCTCTCTCTCCTCCTCCCCTTCTCCCCGTCTCTCTCTCTCTGCTCTCCATCTCTCTCTCCCGCTCGGTTTTCCCTCTTTCTCTCCTTATCTCTCGCTCTCTCTCCCTCCCTCCCTCTCCCTCTCTCTCCCTCTGCTTCCCCTCTCTCCATCCTCCACTCTTCCTCTCTCCTCCTCGTCTCGCTCCCTCTCATCTTCTCCGTCTCTTCTAGACTTTATTCAGCGGTGACACTCTCAATAAAAACACACCGTTTACTTTTCGCGTCTGGACCTTTAACCCTTATTCAAACACATCCAGTTTGGTTTCCACATTCCCTCAAAAGCTTGATCTTTCAGCGCCCATTCACAATGTTCCTTAGAAAGGGGGGAGGGGGTGGGGGGTGGGGGTGGGGGGTGTGGGGGGTCACCATGCCGTTCTGTAAACTAGGCCGCAGGGAATTTTGCCAGCCTGCTATGGAAACAAAGACAAGTTTCTTGTTTGTTTGTTTCTTTCGCTTTTTAACATGTGCAACGCATATAAAAATAAATAAAAAGAAAAAAAAAAACTTAAAAAACCCATCGGAAATTGTATTGAAAGTATATCCCCATCAAAGGCTCCCTGGCCAGTGTACGAGATCGGACGTTCGAGCAATTTGTCTGTAATAAAACGTTCGATACCACTCCCAAACTCTCCACTCCCACCCCGACCTCTGGCCCGATCTCGTAAAGAAAACAAACAAAACAAAACAAAAAGATAACAAAAAAACAGTTTCGCGTCGGGAGAAAATAGGGTCGGTCGGTTTCTGTAACCGCAGTTATTACTGTTACATGGGAATGTACAAGAGAGGAGAGAGAGAGAGAGCGAGAGAGAGAGAGGATGAGAGAGAGAGAGAGAGAGAGAGAGAGGACAGACAGACAGACAGACAGACAGAGCACACAACCACACACACACACACACACACACACACACACACACACACACCTAGAGACAGAGAGAGAGAGAGAGAGAGAGGAGAGAGAGAGAGAGAGAGAGAGAGAGAATGCGTATTGATCTCACAGCTATGAACTCGCCATATGCTGACCATATATGTTCATGAACGGAGGGAGGAGGTAAGGGGTGGTAGGTGTTGGTGGTGGTGGTGGTGGTGGTGCTGCTGGTGGTCGTTGTGGTGGTAGTGAGATGTATGACGAAAGGAAAAGTCAGGATCTCTCCCAGATACCCAAGTCTACAACCTAGTCTAACAGACCTGTTCGTACAGAGTGAATGATGATGATGATGGGGATGATGGTGTCCGCACGCACGTATCTATAGACATGAAGACACACAGGTATGCATGACGATGAAGGATGGTGCTGTCCGGTTTGACAGACGAGTAGCCAGTCAGATCATTTGTTAGAGGAACAGGTCTCACTCCCTCCTTTGGGGAGCGGAGCTTGCCCTGTCTTTGAAGCAAACACACGGCCACGGTGGGTGTACTACGGGGAGAAGTTCGGCGTACCTATAAACATATATATGCAAACATACATACATTCATGCACACATGCATGCATTCATTCATTCATGCAAATGTGCATACACCCTACCTACCTACCTACCTACCTACCTACATACATACATACATACATACATACATACATACATACATGCATACATACATATATACATACAAACATACAAACATACAAACATACAAACATACATACATACATACACACAAACATTCAAACATACATACATACATACATCATACATACATACGCACACATATACATACATACACACAAGCATGCATGCATGCATGTATGCATACATACATACATGTTCAGACAGACAGACAAACAGACAGACAAACACACACCACACACACACACACACACACACACACACACACACACACACGCACACACACACACACACGCACACACACACACACACGTGCAGAAATCCATCCATCCATCCATCCGACTACCCATTCACGTGACCCCACCCATCCATCCATCCATCCAACCATCCGTTCACGCAATGATGCTTACTTCCATCCATCAGTACATTCATACACACGCGCACACATACATACACACATAAACACACACACACACACACACACACACACACATTGACACACACGTATACACGGGAGAAACTGACATTAGCTGGAGGCCAGTAGTTGATGGACAGCCTGATAAAGGGATGGTGTGTGCTCGCTTTCTCCTTTCCCTCGTGATTTGAATCGATAGCGGCAGCGAACCGGTTGAACTCCCAGGGCCACCAGCTTCACACACATAAAAAAAAAGGCTTTTTTGCCTGCAGTTATGTTTCATTGTAGAGTGAGTCCTCATTAGATACCGTCTGTCATTTTCACCTCGATTCACTTGACGTCGGCGAAGCAGTGTCTCAGTGTAGTATAGACGATGTGTGACAGTACTGGCGATGGAGTAGATAGTATGAATGATAAGAAACTTTGAGGGGGGGGGGGGGGATTGAAAAAACAAAAGAAAACAACAAAGCAGTGTCGCGATGATAACGATCGTGATGATAGGGGTGGTGGTGAAGGGTGCGGAACGGAGAAGTGAGAGAGAGAGAGAGAGAGAGAGAGAGAGAGAGAGAGAGAGAGAGAGAGAGGAGGGTTTGGGGAGAAAAAACAAGTTAAATTTTAGGAAAGACAAAAAAAAATCATACCTTCAGTCCAGTCCAGTGAATAAGAACGTTAGCGTATAGAAGGTGATAGAAAACGGATGTGAATGAAGTAACATGGATAGAAAAAAGATAACAACAACAACAACAACAACAACACAACAACACCAAAGGGTTTGAACAAGGAAGTGAAATACACACACACACACACACACACACACACACACACACACACACACACCACACACACACACGCACGCGCGCGCGCGCGCACACACACACGGCTCGCTGCGCGACCGCGCGCGGCGCGCGCGCGGCTCGCGCGCGCAGCGCGCACACACGCGCGCGCACACGCACGCCGCACCCACACACACACACACACACACATCGCAACACGCACGCGCGCGCGCGCACAACACACACACACACACGTTGGATGGTCGAATTTTGAACGAAAGAAGAAAATCGATATTGTTATTTGTTTATGGTGAATGCATAAAAGTCAAAAAGACATATGACAAAATCTCTCTCTGTCTCTGTGTCCTCAGTTGTCTCTGTCTGTCTGTCGTCTGTCTCGTCTCTGTCTCTGTCTCAGTCTCTCTCTCTCTCTCTCTCTCCTCTCTCTCTCTCTCTTTCAACACACACACACACACAACACAAACACACACACACACACACAACCACACACACACACACACACACTCACACTCACTCACTCACACACACACACACACACACACACACACACAACACACACACACACACTCGTGCGAACGCACGCACGCACGTGCGTAGACGCATTATGAAATATGATCAGAGAGAGAGAGAGAGAGAGAGAGAGAGAGAGAGAGAGAGAAAGAGAGAGAGAGATTCAGACAGACGGACAGATAGATGGACATCAACATGCATTTAGGACCGACGGAAACTATTAGAAAGAACGGAAATCTATTAGAAAGAACAAAAAAACGAAGAAAAGAAAGAGAGAAAGAAAGGTTAGCCGGAGTGTGGGGGAAAACCAGAAGACTTGAACACGGAGCACAAAAAAGGGTATTCCTGTCAATCCGTATTCTTCCGCCCTATTACACACGCAGTGCGTCCTAGAATATAGACCTGCAGGGGAATCTGAAAGAAGACCGACCTCGATCTACTCTTCCTTCCCTTTCAACTTCCCAGGGACTCAGTTCCAGGTCTTGGTCGCTGGAATAATTTATGTCGTCCCCATTCTGCTCTCTCTTCGCTCGGGGGGGGTACTCTCTCCCTCTGCACTCAGCAGTCTCTCGAAACTCGTATCTCTCTCCGTCTCGGAAGTCTCTCTCTGCTCTCTTCTCTCGCTCCTCGCTCTCTCCCTCCTGGGTCCTGTCCGGGGGGGGAGGTGAGAGAAAGAAGTGTCAAAGGCTCTTCTTCTCTCTCGGTCCTGCACCTCCCCTATTTCCGCTCCCTCCTCCTCGCTCTCCTCCCTGGCCTGCTCCCCTCTCTCTCTCGTCTGCTCTCCTCATCTCTCTCATCTCCGACTCTCCCACTCTCTCTCATTCGGGGATACCGACAGACAGACAGACACCGACAGAGACATACCAGTCATACATACCCGCACACACACACACACACACACCACACACACACACACACGTGCGCAGCGCGCGCTCGCGCACTCACGCACGCACGACACCACTTACACGTATACACACACAGACTGAGCGCGCACGCTCATGCACACGATCGCGCGCCACACAACCACATACACCCTCTGGTACTCCTTTCTTCCTCTTTTGCTGCCTTCCCTCGTCTCCGCCTCCCTCCCACTAACACCTGCCCCCCGTGCTCCCTCAACTTTTACCTCCCACCCTCTGCCTGCCACACCTTCTCCACTACCTCACCCTTCCCTCCATACCATCTCCCACACTCTTCACCCAATCACCCTCCCCCCCCCAACCCCACTCCCGTCCGCACCCCCGGTTCCTTCTTCCTACTCACATTCGTCCCACCTGTCCGTGGTGTCACCTTTGTCCGTCTAAACCACGCTGATGTTTATTCGATTATTATCACTGATGTGTGTGTGTGTGTGGTGTGTGTGTGTGGTGTGTGATGGTGTGTGTGTAGTGTGTGTGTGTGACGTGGTGTGTGTTGCTTGTGTTTGTGTGATAGCGTGCGGCGCTTTGGTTTGTGTGTGTGTGTGTGTGTGTGTGTGTGTGTGTGTGTTGCGTGCGTGCGTTGCAGCGTGCGGTGCGCGCGCGCCCAGCGCGTGTCTGTGTTGTGGTCCTGTGTAATGTGTCTGTGTGTGGTGTCTGTGTGTGTAGTGTGTGTGTTGTGTGTGTGTGTCGTGGATGGCGGACGTGTGACGTGTGAAGTGCCGAGAGCGGGCGAGAGAGAGCTAAGATAGAAGAGATATGCGAGATAGAGAGAGAGGAGATGAAAGAGAGAGAGAGTATTGTTGTGTGCACGATTGCGTGCGTGCGTGCGTTTGTGTGTGTGTGTGTGTGTGTGTGGTTGTGGTGTGTGTGTTTGTGTGCATGTTGTGAGTGTGTGTGTGTGGTGTGTGTGTGTTGTGTGGTTGTGTTTGTAGTGTGTTGTGTGTGTGTGAGGGGTGCGTGTGTAGTGTGTGCGCGTGCGCGCATGTGTGTTAGTCTTTTGTGTGTTTGTTTAGTAATGGGTTATTGAGTGTTCGATGTATTAGTGTGCAGGTGAGGTGCTTGCGCTGCGTGGGCGTGGCGTGTGTGGTGTGTGGTGTGTGTGTGTGTTGTGTGGTGTGTGGCGTGGTGGTGTGTAGCCGTGCGTAGGTGCGTACTGCGATGTGTGCGATGCGTGGTCGTGTTTGTGTGTGTGTGTTGGTGTGGTGTGTGGTGTGTTTGGTGTGTGTGTGTGAGATCAATCGTTGGTAAACGTTATGGAGAGAAGGAAAGACCGAACGGGGGGAATGGAGTGTCGATTGATCTGTTATTTTCAAGAAGCAGAGGAAAGGGACAGTCGATGGTTAGGGTTCCCTTGAGGATTGTATTCGGCCTGGCTTGTTGATCGGGTCGAATGGTCCAGTGGGGGTGTCTTCTACTTAACATTATGAGATTGACACATATTTGGTTCTGCTGTTGTCCGTGTGTTAGGCGTGGGAGGTGGGGGGTGGTGGAAAGTAAAGGGGGGGTGTGAATCGAGGGTTGTGTCGGAAATGTGGAGAGGAGAACATGTTTGTTTTGTTTGTTGTTACTTGAATTCTTTTGGATTTTATTTAACACGGCAAACTCATATTGCATTAGATTTGTGAGGGGGGGTGTTTTTGAATTTGGATTAAACATAAGATTGTATATTCAACCGGTTGGGAGGGGAAGTAGGGGGTAGTCGTATGGGAATTAACATTCAGGTCCAAAGACCCATGTTTTTGCCTGTGGTCTTCCCCAAATCTCGGGTCATACACGTCTCTACATCCCCAAAGGGGAAATCAGATCGGTGCGGCTCGCTGTCACCGCGCCACGAAGTCGCGTGAGGGGTGCGGGGAGAAGGACCCGGAAACTGGCCGCGTCCTGGTCCCGAGGCGGCAGGTCAACCGGGCTCCCGGCCTCCACACTCCGACGTCACCTACGTGCCTCGCAAACGAATCGTCAACAGCGGGGGGGGGGAGGGGGTGCAATCTAGGGTCGGGGGGGTCATCAATCCTCATCTCTCTCGCCTCCCTCCCTCCACTCCCATCAAAGATCGGGCTCTCTCTCTCTGCTCTCGCTCTCGACAGGGCCACACACAGGAAACGGAGCACACACAGAAACGAGCACAGGGCACACGGAGTGAAAAATAGCACACACCACACAGCACCACAGCACACATGTATACAGGCTTTTTCGTACATCGAGAAACATACACAGTCCAACCACACGCACACCATGAGGGTCATACACGCGTTCACACCACCGCAAGAGACACAGACAGCACCCACACACACACACACAACACACCAGGCACACACCTACACAACCAACCACGTCACACATACCACACACACACACACACACACAGCACACGACACACACACACGTGCTGCGCATGCACTCACTGCGCATCCACGTAGGCGTGATAACGTTATGTGAGTTTGGGCTTGGCTGGTAATGTAAACCCAAAGCGAGTCCGGATTATTTGACTCACTGATACCAGCACAGATCAAATTGCCGTACGCTTGTTACAGGATCACATCCCAAACGCGCACACAGACACAACGGGCGGCGCGCCACGCGGACGCGCAGGCACGACACACACACACGGCACAGAGCGAACACACAACAGCGCAGTCAAAAAGAGTCCACACGCCCAACGGTGGCCGCACCAGGGAAACGCCCTCAACGCCAGCACTGGACCGCAACACCCACCCACACACACGCGACCACACACACACACACGACACACACACACACACAGCACACACCGGGGGAGACTGCCGCATGTCCCACACTCACGCCACCGACAGACGCGAACACACATACATACAGACACACGCTACCACACTCTCAGTGAACGCTTACACCACAATACACGTAACTCAACAACTGTCTCCTGGTACTTATCAGTCTGTCTATCTTGTCTGTCTAGATCTATCATTCTATCTGTCTCTCTCTCTCTCCATCTCTCTCTAGGGTACTCGTCTCTCAGCTTTCCTCCTCTCTCGGGTCGGTATCTCTCCTCTCCATCCTCTAGCTTCAAATCATCGTGCCAATCCTCCTCTCTCTCTCTCTCTCTCTCAAACCCTTCTAATCGAGCTTCATATCTATCTAGCTACGTCTATCTATCTATAGCTATCTGGTATGTCTGGTCTCTCTGCTATTCTGAGATATTGGAAAAATGAAAGCTTATGGTGTTTATGCATTTTTCCTTAACATCTGTCCTTATGTTGTGCTTCCGTTTCATGTTGGTTTACTGGGGGTGGGAGAACTTTTGAATCAGGTCAAAAATTCGGTTTTGATAAATACATAAATAAGTGAAAACTGCGAAGTGCATTGTTTTAATGTCTTCGGGTCCTTGTTTTTCTTTTTCATTAATCTCATCCGCTCATCTTTTTTTTTTTACTTTTGTGTGTGTGTGTGTGGTGTGTGTGGTGTGGTGGGTAAGTGTGTGTGTGTTTGGGTGTGTGGGTTGTGCGATTGCGTGTTAGGGAAGGAGAAGAGGGCAAGGAGGAAAGAAGAAAAGGAGAAGGCTATAAGGAGAGAGGAGGAGCAACGAAAAAAGAAGAAAACCGCACAGCCAAGTGGTGCAAGACATAAACACGTCGCAGACCATAAGGAGATGGTCAGGCAACAGACAGCACGGCCACACAGAGAGAAGAGCTCAGAAGGAGAGGAAAGGAAAGAAGAGGGAATAGATAGTGGAGATAGACAGACATACATACAGACCGACGACAGGAATGGGACGACAGACAGACAGCCTAGAGACAAACAGACGACAGACAGGGGACTGCCAGCCTGCCAGACTACAGAGACAACTCCAGACTAGTACCAGACAGACTGAGACAGAGGACAGAGGGTAGAACAGACCGACAGACAGACAGACTGACGGACGGTGATGTTCTAACATTCCAGAACGGCAGCAGGAAAATGCGAACAGCAGAAGGAAAGAGTTACTGCAGGGTGATACCAATGTCACTGAAGGGTTGTCTAGAGATAGAGAAAGGGAAAGAAAAGTAAGGGGGGGGAAAAAGAGAGAGAGTAAAGAAAAGCTGAAGTCACGTCACGTCGAATCACCAGGACGAAGAGATACAGAACACTGAACAGACACCCACACAGACAGACAGACAGACGGACACAGGCCCCACACAGCACAACACAGGCACCCACACACAGAAAGGGGGGAGAAAATGGGGGAGGGATGGGCAACGACACTTCAGCAGATACAAGCAACACACACACGGGGCAAGCCAATCCAGGGAGGCACATAATACAGCACTGAAAGGTACACAGACAGATCACAGCGCTCTCGAGACTGTGGAATAAACGCGGTGGCAAAACAACAGTTATTTTTAGTGGGGTTGGCGTGACTTGAACATGATTTAGAGCTATTTTGGCACGGACTGCAGAACCAGGGTGATTTCTGCACGCTACATCACTTCTCTGAAAGACAACTGCTCAAAAATAAGTTTATGTCTGAAAAATATAGATTTGGCAATCGTCACATGTGTGGTGAAAAGAATCAGGGAATAGGTGGGGGGGGTTGTCTAATGCCCACGAGGAAGCCACAAAAAGGCGCGGAACGGGCGCACCAGGCGGGGAACAAAGAAGCATACAAAAGGGGAGAAAGGAAAGAGGAAGGAGCAAGGGGGCCCCTCCCGCCTCTCTCCTCCACCTCTTGTCCTCTCTCATTTCCCGAGAGAGAGAGACCAGCGGAATGTAGGACCTGCTTGAAAAAAATAAAGTAAAGGGCGATGGAAGAGACGAAAGTAGTGTAGGGTTAGGTGACGGCGAAGAAGAGAAGGCAGATGGGCTCTCAAAGCGAGAGAGACTCCAAAGTCTCAGCAACAAACACTGACCTCTCTCGGAGTCCTCACGGGGGCGGAGGATCGAAGGACTCTCTCTCCTCTCCCCTTCCAGGTAGCCCTTCTCCCCCAGTCGTCTCCAGCATCCTCCATCATCCCCGCAAATCCCTCACCTTCCCCTGTTCCATCCCTCCCTACCCTCTCGTCTCTCCCTCCTCTCTCCGTCGTCCCTGTCATCTCTTCTCTCGTCGTCTCTCGCAACAATCGATTACTTCTAAGATCCGATCTCCTCGGTCTCTCGTCTCAAATGCATTCCAATCTGTTGATATCTATCTATCTATCTGTAAGTATTATATGCGTGCGTGTGATGTTCATTGTGGTTGTGTGCTGTGTGTTGTGTGTGGTGGGTGTGTGTGGGGTGTCCCTCCCCCCCCCTCTCTCCCTCTCTCTCCGTCTCTCGTCTCTCTCATCAGATCGAGCGGTATGATAAATCTGAGTATATCTATCGATATAATCTATCTCTCTATACGTAAATGTAATGCGTGCGTGTGTTCAACGACGCGCGCAGGGCGCGCGCGTGCGTGCGTGTGTGCGTGCGTGGATTAGTGTAAGAGGTGTGTGTGTGTGTGAAATGGTGTGTGTGTGTGTGTGTGTGTGGGTGTGTGGTGTAACAGAGATTCTAGATCAGTGGCGATTTCCCGTTACTGTTTTGGTTGACCTGTGGCGTCAATTTTGACCATAATGGATTTTACTGATGTGATTTGTGAAACGTTTATCAAGTATATGTCTTCCTCTCTTTTTTGTTTCTTATTTTGTACTTATCCGTTGAGAAACTTATTTGCTACCATTATCGTCGTGGTCATCATTATTACGTTAGTTAGTTAGGCCAATCTCCCTGTAGAGCCACTGTGACGTACTCCTTCCACTTGCTCCTGTCCAACGTAGTTGCCTTGATCTCATCAATGTTTTCGGAGGCCAGTGTCATCATCATCATCATGATCATCATCATGATTGTCATCATCATCACCATCATCATCATCATCATCATCATCATCATCATCATCATCATCTTCACCACCAACCATCAAGTGTATTTGCTGTTAACCACATCACTAGTCGACAAGCTTGCCCGACGTAACTGGAGTATGCTTCAGTCACAAAATAATCTGAGGCATGAAGAAGATTCGACTGGACTCTAACGGGGTGATTGTAACACAGAAAAAAAAAAAAAAAACGTCCGTGGGAGAAACTGGGTCCCTATCCATGGGGGGGAAATTTAAAAACGTTTCGCTCATTCGGGCGAAGGTGATATAAAAATAAAAGCACGATACAAAACGAATAAGCGTAGGGGGGGGCGGGGGGTGTCAAAGAGACAGGGTACGTTTCACAGTGGACTCATAGCGCGCGGCAAATAGCATATAGGTTGGGCGGGGGGCAAAATACTTGTAGGGGATATGTGGGGATACAGGGGGGATTTAAAAAGCAAGGCTTGGGGTCACTGAAGGATGAGGTAGTGGGGGGGGGGAAAGGTAAGGGGGGGGAGATGCCACATATCTTCGAGGTATTGGAGAGTGTGTTTGTTTGTTTGGGGGGGTGGGGTGGTTCGGGTGGGAGGTGCCGGGGTGACGGGGTTAGTTCCTCTCCAAGCGCGAACTCTGCTGTGAGTAGGGGTTGTGGTGAGTTTCAGTGTGTCGGTGGTGTTGTCAGAGGGGCGGGGTGGGTGTGTAGGTGTGGGCGGGGTTGTGGGTGAGTTAGGAGTAGGTGGGGGTGGTTGTAAAAGGGGGTGGGGGGGTGCTGCAGGTGGGTTTAATTTTTGTATAATTTTTTCTTGTGGTCCCTTTCCTGTGTGAGGAGGGTGCTATAGTCAAGTCGTTAGTGCCGAGGCCTTGGAATGTTGCTTTATGTGTTGGTGCTCTTTCTATTGGCTGTCTTTCTTATCAACTTTCTTATGCGTTGTCGTTCCGTCCGTTCCTGCCGTCCTTCCTAATCGTTTTGTTTCTTCGCTTTCTGAGCTTTTCTTTTGTTCTTGCCCCCTTTGCGTTTCGCTCGGTTTCTTTCTTTTGTTTTGTTTCAATTGGTACTTCTTCTATGTCTCCTTCTTCTTCCTGTTTCTGGCGTTGTGATGTGCGGTTAGCCTGTCGGTTCCTTTCTTTTTTCTCTCTCTTTCGTTTTTTTTTTTTGTTCCCCCTTTAGTTTCGTTATGTCTTCTGTCTGAGTGTTCTGGGACTTTTTACACTTTTAAAGAATGCGGATCTGCCGTATGGAACTAAAGTTAACTATTCGGGAAGGGTAGATGGGGTGGAACTATAGAAAATGGTAAGAACCATGGGAAAAGTTTCGACATGGGGGGCAGGTTGAGGTCAATATCTTGTTTCCTACTCTCGGTCTAATTTCTGTTTTTGGGCTTCTTCTGTTCTCTGTTCTCCGTCGGTGGCGTTTGTGAATGTCCGGTTTACTTCTGTTCTTTCGTAGGACGCGTTGGATCTGTGGTCGGATTTTCATTTCTGTTCGTTATCTAGTGGTTCCTAGTCTGTTTGGGTTGATTGGTTGCTCTTTAGATCAAATTTTTCCTTTCATTCAATAAGTTTGGGGAATCTTTCTTTCTTTCTCTCAAAAAAAAAAAAAAGTAATGGAACATAAAAAAGGGGGGGGGGCGGGGATTGGTGGGGGGAAAAAAGGGGGAGGGAGAATAAGGGTGAGGAAGAAGCATCGGGGGAAGGAAGAAAGTTGAAACATTGACAGCTAAACACGGTTGCGAGATGAAGGAACGGCTGAGTCGAGAAAGATCGTAAATGGTGGTGTGAACATAAATTGAAATTCTCCAATGGTCCACCAAATTGATGATTAGAAAGTTGGTCAATGTAAGGTTGAAGGAGAAAGATAAAGTGTCCGTGGGGAAGCCCTAGGAAAATCAAGGGATAGCCAGGGTTACGCAGCGGTCGCCCGGGTCTATGTATTGTTATCATCGTTGCTCGTCATAGTTTCATCGTTTGGCATTTCCTCAAGATGTTTCCCCGCTTCTTCCTGCGTACTCCTCCCCCTCCACTTTCGTCACGGTATGAGGGGTAGGGGAAAAGGGGAAGCAGGGCCAGACGGGCCGGAAAGGGAAACACGGACTGGAGTAAGCAGAGAGGAGAAAAAAAAGGGGGAAGGTCAAGTCTGAATCTTCTTCTCTTCTTCTCTTATCCATTGTTGCCATTCTCGTCCGTCGTGCAGGGTCCGTGCCCCTCCTCGCTCCTCACTCTCATCATCACTCAATCGTCATCCTCGTCAGCCTCACCAGCATCATTCATCAGCAGCATCATCAGTCACCGTCATCATCATGATCATCATCAATCATCATTGCCCTCTTAATGCTCCCAGTGAATGGGCACTGAGAGAATTAGCGAGCGGCCCTAATGCTTATCATACATCAGTACCGTGGGAATACAAATAACGTCTTCGCGTCTCGTCGTTTGGCCTCGTCGCGGTGGGGTGCCGTCAGCAATGCATATGGTTCCTCAAACTCCTCTGTTTTGTTTATCATCAGTCATTATCATGGCGTTATCATTATCAACATCATCAGCGTCGCTGTGCACTATCATCAGTACTATGAGTGATGATGTTATGAATCAAAACCAACGGGCAGCGACGACGCGACGACAACGCGATGGTGATGAGGATAATGATGCTGTGATGATGATTATGATGTGTATATTATATGAGGTGACGACGAACGAGACCGACGACGAACTACGCCGATGCATGATGATGATGATGATATGATATATTCATTGTTCTTATTTTAAGGGGGTAATCTTCATTTTTATTTATTACTATCATCATCGATCTCATCATCATCACATCATCTTCATCATCATACATCATCATCATCATCTGGCCCCGTGATGCTTACGTACTCCGTTTGGGCATCAAACCAGTTGCCAAGAAATAAGGTCTACGACCAATGATTGTTAAGCGATATATTACAAATTTTTACAACACCTATTGATTGAAAGTGAGCTGGAATCAGATACGGAGACTGAGCTGGTGTCAGCACCCCAAGTCCTTCACAGTGGCCTGTCATCATGATGGAGTCTGTGACGCACGACTCATTGCATACAGCAGGAGATCATTTCTTTCTCATAAAA
Source organism: Conus betulinus (assembly GCA_016801955.1). Taxonomy (NCBI): domain Eukaryota; kingdom Metazoa; phylum Mollusca; class Gastropoda; order Neogastropoda; family Conidae; genus Conus; species Conus betulinus. Next base: position 41,544 of record JADBJO010011623.1, on the reverse strand, counting down.
TAGCGGATGGTTTCGTTCCCACTGCGTAGTATACCCGCGACAAAGTTCTTTGCCTCAGTTCTAGTTTCGAGAACCTCCATCGAACAAACGAACCACTGCAAAGGTTCAAAGTGACGCTGAAAGACTATAGTGTTTGAGACAAAAAAAATGTGAAAAAGAAAAAAAAAGGGCGGGTGTGTTTGTGTGATGTGTGTGTGTGGCTGATGTGTAGGTGGAAATGTGTGATGATGTTGTGTGTGTTGTGTGTTGTATGCGATAGGGGGGGAGCGAGATAGAGAGAAGAGAGGAAGAGAGAGCTGAGAGAAGAGAAACGGAGAGAGATAATGGGGGGGGGCAAGACCGGACAAGGGCGGAAGACACACACCCAAACAAACATCCCATGACGAACACATTACAACGACTATTAGAAACAGAACTCTAACTGGCTCCGTATAAAATGTAGGTCCTTCACAGATATTTCATTGTCAATCTATCTTGATTATTTCACAAGGAGCAGGATGTCTGCTTAAGTATGTTCCTGTCTGCCTGTTATTATTTCTTCACTGGAAAAAAAAAAAAATTACAAGTTTTGTGTTTCTCGACCAGCATGCGAGCTCTGGAGTTTTGCCCAGGGGGGCCGCAAAATGAAGATCATCGAGAATGTAGGTTTGGCTTTTGTGGCATCAAGTGGGTGACCTTGCTATTTGCGCCAGTCCTCTGGTGCCGGTCATCTCAATCTCATGTCCTTGCCGCTCGTGCCCCCAAATTCCACAAAAATCTAAGCACAATTTTTGACGTAGCATGTCTGCTTTCTACGAGCATAATCATCTCTCTCTCTCTCTCTCTCTCTCTCTCTCTCGTCTCTCGGGGGGGCTCTCTCTCGTCTCTCTCTCTCTCTCCCCTCCCCCCCCCCCCCTTTGCTGCCCTATGACAAGCGCCCCGGGAGGACTGCCGACTAAAAAAAAAGGGGCAGACGATTACTGTTCTCTCGAAAACAAATCTCCGACTAAAACAAACCCCTCTCCTCATCTCTCTCTCGCCTCTCGCTCTCTCTGCCAAATCTCAATCAAAAAAAAAAAAATCTCTCATCTACGACTTCTACTACTTCTATTACTGCTGCTGCTATTCGCTACTACTACTTAAGTCTACCACCACCATCGCCATTATTATTAATCATTATTACATTCGTGTTGTTGTTATTATTATTATTATTATTGATTATGATTGGTATTATTATTATTATTGTTGTTGTTGTTGTTGTTGTTGTTGTTGCTATTATTATTATTACTTACGTCGTCATTATTATTATTATTATTATTATTATTATTATTCAGACCAGTGCAGACCTGTGTGGCGGAGATCGAGTCGCCCAGTTCATCGCATCAGCCATCCACCCCAGTCATCGCTGACTTCCCAGAGCAACGCCAGGCACCGAAACACACTCAGACCACGGGACACACACACCATCTGAACACCCCACAACCCCCCTCACCAAGCCCCCCCGCCACCTATCCAACTCGCTCTCTAGCTTCCAAAAGAAGCCTCTAGATCGATCACCAACGAAA
>JADBJO010011623.1:25000-35000 GCA_016801955.1 Conus betulinus | reverse complement strand
AGGAATGGTATCTAGATTCGAGTTTTTTGAGTGGTAACTTTGGACAAATAAGTTCAGTCCGGTAATCGTCATATCTGCCGAAAAGTTTGGGCTGTCAGTTTTAGTGATTGACGCTGATTGATGATGATGGCGATGGCGACGGTCGGAGGAGAGGGCCATGCGGTTTAGGTAGTGGGGTTTATTTTAGCGTTTTTACGAACACCAATGTCATTTTAGACTGTAGGCATGTTTTGCAAGCTGGTTCCACACAGCGATTAGAATAGAGAATGTCGTTTTAATTGGGGACTCTGTCATGTGTATGTGTTGTGGGGCTGTGTGTGTGTGTTGTGTGTGTGTAGGTGTGTGTGTGTGTGTGTGTGATGGGGTGTGTTGGGTGGGTGGTGGGGGTAGGTCTGGTGGGGTGATGTGTGTGTGTGTGTGTGGGCCGGGGGGGGAGTGGGGGGGGGGGTGGGGGGGAGGGTGCCTGTGTGTGTTGCGTGTGTGTTGTGGGGTGGGGGGGGGGGGGGGGGGGGGGGGGGGGGGGGAGGGGGGGGGGGGGGGGGGGGGGGTGTGCCCGTTGTGTGGGTGTGTGTGTTTGTGTGTTGGTGTGTGTGTTGTGTGTTTTGGTGTGTGTGTGTGTGTGTGTGGTGTGTGTGATGGGTGCATGAGTAAGTGTGCATGTGGTGTTGAGTGTGTGTGTGTGTGTGTGTGTTGGGTGTTGTGTGTGTGTGTGTGTTGTGTTGTGGTGTGTGTGTGTGTGCGCGAGTCGATGAAGGCTTTTGCTGACGGACCTGCTCCGTGCTGGATTGCCGGTTGCTTGAGTCTACCAAAATTTGAACGGGGTGTGGTGTGGCTGTAGCATAGGGGGCGAGTTAGCGAGTTAGATTGAGCCAGGGTGGGAGAGGAGTGTGACTGAGGGGGGTTGGTAGGGTGTGTTGAGAGAGGCAAAAGAAAAACGACAGCAGTAACAACAGCAACAACAGCGGAGTTATGATTAGTGATGATGAGATGATGATGATGATGATTGTGAAAGTAGTAAACGATGATGACGATTGTAGCAGCAGTAGTAATAGGTTGTAGTAGGAGGGTGTAGGAGAGTAGGAGCAGTTGTAGTTGTAGTAATAACAACAGTAATAAAAAGTAATCATAATGTTGAAAATAATGATAATGATTATGATGATGATGGTGACGGGGACATCAATATTGATGATGATGATAATAATAATAATAACAACAACAACAACAACAAGAGCAATAATCATCATCATCATCATCATCATCATAATAATAGTAATACTGATAACAGCAATAATAAATAATATAGGAGGGAGGAGGAGGAGGAGGAGGAGGAGGAGGAGGAGAAGAGAGAAGAGAAGGAAGCAAAAGAAGAAGAAGAAGAGAGAAGAAGACCCAAGAAGAAGAAGAAGCAGAGAAGACGAAAGAAGAAGAAGAAGAAGAAGAAGAAGCAAGAAGAAGCAAAAATACAAATTAAAAAACAAAAAAGCCATAATCACAAACAACACAACAAAAAAACAGAAAAAAAAAAACAAAAAAAAAAAAGAAAAACAAAAAAAAAAAAAAAACAAAACCAAAACACACCAAAACAAGACTTCTTGAAAACCGACGGATTCGAAACTCACAACAGTGAGTTCCGCGGTTGCAACGCTCAATACCGTTTTTCACTGCTGGTGTCCTTGTAGCTGTATGTAGAGATGTTCTGCCAGGAAAGTGTGTGACTGTGCAGTGCAGATCACGAGGCTATAAAATCAACAGCACAGCGAAAGCGAAAAAAGAAACAAACATGATAATATTGGTTACAAGGCTATCATCTAACTCTCTTTTATTGTGGGCAGTGACACTCCTCTCTCCTCCCTCTTATCTCTCTCTTCTCTCTCTCTCTCTCTCCTCTCTCTCTTACTCTCCTCTCTCTTGTAAGTAATAACAACAGTACATTTAAAATATCGTGTGTTGGTGTGTGTGTGTGTGCGCGGCGGGCTCGGTGCGTGTGTTGTTTTCTGAGTTCCGAGTCTGTGAGAGGTTTTTGTGTGATGATTAGATGGAGAAAGATGTATCAGTTTGAAATGTTGAATACACACTTCTGCAATTTGCCAATTTACCATAAAAAAAAGAAAACAGATCCTCTTTGTCAGTCCAAAAATATCACAACATGTCTAGATATATTCCGTTGTTATGTGTACACGAAGTATATAATGCTCTTATTCACTTAAAGCAAACTAGTACTACTGGCCCTTGATGACATTGACGGAAAGATTCTCAAACTGTCAGCACCTGTAATTGCTGAAACACTCACTTATATATACAATCTCTGCATTTCTAAAAAATCAGTTCCCCAAGGCTTTTAAAATTGCTAGAGTAACGCCGATCTACAAAACAGGTGATCACACCGATCCGTCTAACTACAGGCCCATTTCTATTCTGTCTGTACTGTCTAAACCATTGGAAAACCATCTAAATAAACATATTCTCGATCACTTCAATTCTTTCAATTTATTTCATCAGGACCAATCCGGTTTTTAGGGCAAAATCACTCGTGCCAAACAGCATTGACAAACCTAGTTGATCAATGGCTTACTAATATAAATAACGACAAAATTACAGGTGTTCTCATGGTAGATTTCATGAAAGCCTTTGATGTTACTGATCGCGCAATCTTCTTCTTAAAAAACTAAAGATATACAATTCAAAACGCCTTCTTTCTTGCGCTTGAACACAGAAGCGATCAAAGCTAAGTGCATTTTCGTTATTTGTTTCATGTTTGTTGCACCTGAAGAAGACCTAAGAGGTTTGAAACGCGTTTGTGGTTGTCTTGTGACTCGTTTGTCCACGTTCTCTGGGCGGTTCGCTGACATTTATTTAAGATTTGTTTAGATTTCCCGCCTGCAGTCGTTTTCACTTTGCAACTAAAGATATACAACTATCAGAGAATTCGTTAGAACTCCTGTCTTCATTTCTTTCCGATAGAAAGCAAATAGTCTCAGTAAATGAATCTGTATCTCCTACATTATCCATTAGTCATGGTGTGCCTCAAGGGTCAGTACTCGGACCTATTTATTTTCCATATATATAAACGATTTACCTCTATTCATTGATAGTCTCTGTGAAATGTTCGCTGATGACAGCACAATACACTGTAGTCATAAAAAAAAAACTGAAAATATATTTGCCAGTTTACAAGAAAGTATAAACAAATTAATCATATGGGTCTGAACTCAATCACATGTGTCTCCATCCTCGGAAAACGAAGTACTTGATAATAACCACCAGACAAAAGCGTCAAAATATTTCTTACGATTCCCTATCTCTTTGTATAAATAATGAAATAGTTGAAGAAGTTGATCATCATAAAGTCCTTGGTGTCATTGTAGACAATAATTTGTCATGGTCTTCTCATGTCACAATGCTCTGCAAACTTCTATCTCAAAAGATTCACCAGCTTTCAAAACTAAAATATTTTCTTAGACCAACATTGTCGTAAGCTGTTTTTTTTTACTTCGTACATTGAATCTCATTTGAATTACTCTTCTACATTGTGGGATTCGGCCAGTTATAACGTATTAAAACCACTCTTCAGTCTTCACAGACGGGCTGTGAAACTCATTCTTCTCAAATATACAACTGTAACTCCCTCTGATTATAAACGTTTAGACATTTTGCCTCTGAAATGGAAACTCATTTATAACAAAGCAATTTTCATGTTTAAGATAATGTCCAAACCATGCACCACCAACTTTGAAAAAATAAATTTAAAACGAACCTGATTCGCAATGTCAGAAAGATTCAGATACCCCTACCGAGGATTGATCTTTTTAAATCTAGCCTTATTTACTCCGGTGGTTGTTTGTGTGACGACCTAGTGTCTTCATTTAATGTAATTTCGAGTCTAAATGTTTTCAAAAAAACAATACTTCTCATATCTGATGCTACGCTTCCTAAACAGTGTGACTTTCATTTGTGTTCCTTCGTTACCCCCTTCTCTATATCTTCTGATGATATACTGTTCACCTGTCCATCTTTCATTGACGTCCTTCATTTCATTTCTTCTCTCTCTTCTTCTTCTTCTTCTTCTCCTCTTCTCTTCTTCTTTCTTTTTTTTTTTTTTTTTTTTTTTTATTTTTTTGTTAATGTATTCGCAAAGTTGTTTTTTTTTCTCTCTCTCTCTCTCTCCTCTCTCTCTCTCTCTCTCTCTCTCTTCTCTCTCTCTCTCTCTCTCTCTCTCTCCTCTCTCTCTCTCTCTCCTCCCTCTCTCTCCCTCTCTGTCTCTCCCTCTGTGTGTGTGTGTGTGTGTGTGTCTGTGTGGGCTTGTGTGTGTGTGTGTGTGTGTGGTGTGTGTGTGTGTGTGAAAGGTGTGTGTGTGTGTGTGTGTGTGTGAAAGGTTGACTGTCATATTTTTTGGATTGCCTTTTGTATTTCAGGCTAACCATTTTTTCACTTTTTAGATTGTTCGTTGATTTTGAAGTCACATATTGTCATCATTATTCTTTTTTTTTGCTTCATCGAGGGCAAGATGTAAAAAAGCCTGTATTGTGTTTTCTTTATCCCTCATTAAAAAAGATTCGTTTCGTTTCGTTCGTTCGTTCTCTCTCTCTCTCTCTCGGTCAGTGCGCGTGCGCACGTGAGCAGTTTATGTGAGAGTCCCGTGGGTCCTTAAGCCAAGACGTCCCATGCCTTTCGTCATAAGTTGTCTCAATTGGCGCCCCTAGCGTATAATCATTATTCTAGAAACAAACCCAACCATCATACAAGCAAAGAAACCAAGTACCAAAAAAAAAAAAAAGAAAAAAAAAAAAGAAAAAAAAAAAAAAGGCAAAAAAAAAACCCACACAAAGGAACACACGGGACACACAAGAGACACCCCACAAGAGGGAAAGACACACCACACACACACACACACACAACACACACACACACACACACACACACACACACACACTAACACTACACACACACACTGTCTCTGTCTGTCTGTCTGTCTGTCTCCTCTCATGTCTCCTCTCCTCATCTCCTCCTGTTCTCTCTCTCTCTCTCTCCTCTCTCTCTCTCTCTCTCTCTCTCTCTCTCTCTCTCTCTCTCAGACACACACACAGAGGCAAACCTATGTCTATTAACAGAACTTTCAACGAGTGGACCCCTCTTTGTAATACACTTTCTTCCACCTAATAATACAAATAATACCACATTACCTACCGTCTGAAGAAACTCAAGGTCACGGTTGAAAGTCTTCATAGAAGAACCGCTACTCTCTAGACCCCAAGCTAGTCTTCACATCTAGATCAGGCTTAGATTCGAACCCTTACCACCGATGGAATGGTCGGGCCCCGTAAGGTCAAGTCGCCTTGTGGTAGGTGCGTGGATATCTTATTCATTTTCCTTTCGGACGTCTGTTGGAAGCCGCGAAATGTCAGCCTCAAAAAGTTTATCTGCGTCCCTCCTCGGCCAGGTGAAGATGGAAAATGGCTAGACTGCTTCTATCATGGGTTTAAGGAGTCTGGTTCTGTTTTTGCGAAAAAAAAAAAAAAAAAAAAAAAAAAAAAAAAAAAAAAGAGAAAACCCATAGAAACAAACAAATCGATCGAGGTCTTCTTCTTCTTCTTGTTCTTTCAAATAAACAATTCCGTAGGACTGAAAGCTGAGTGACTTTAAGCTTTGAAATTTGATTGAAGAAAATACAAGGTGGGTCACTCGAACAAACCGCTTAGCGAAGAGAACGAATACAATGATGACAGTACCCAGGCCACACGCGTTGTCACTGTCTTTGACTGGCCCTTTGGCTCTCATGTTGTCTAGCCATCCGTTCGTTCCATTCAGCTGGTGGGTCGCACATGAATTCCCCCGCATGAAGAGAATCTCCTGAATTCAAGTTTTATTCCCTGTAGAAATGGAGTCTGATGAATGCAATTTTTATTCCCCCTGCATGAATAGACTCTCATAAATGCTAGTTTTATTCCCCGGCATGAATAGTGTCATGAATACCAGCTTTATTCCCCTGCATGAATAGACTCTCATAAGTGCAAGTTTTATTCCTGTGCATGAATAGACTCTCATAAGTGCGAATTTTATTCCCCTGCATGAATAGACTCTCATAAATGCAAGTTTTATTCTCCTGCATGAATAGACGCTCATAAATGCAAGTTGTATTCCCCGGCATGAATAGACTCTCATAAGTGTGCAAGTTTTTGTTCCGCAGCATGAATAGAATCGAATAAGTGCAAGTTTTATTTACCTGCATGAATAGACTCCCATAAATGCACCTTTTAGCTCTTTTGTATGAAGGCAATCTCATTAATCCCTTTCCCTCCACGCTCCATTGCATGAATACAGTCCCATAAATCCAGCAGTTATTCCCCTGCATGAATATAATCCCATGAAATCCAACTTTAATTCATCCAACTTTTATGAGTGCAGGCCCATAAATGCAACTTTTTTTCTCCCCCCGCATGAACACATCTCATGAATCAAACTGTAACACGCAAAAACGGTACCATAAATCCAGCATTGATTTTCCCTGCATGAAAACAGTGTCATAGATCTAACTCGTATTGCCCTGCATGAAAACAGTGTAATAAATCCAGCATTGATTTCCCTGCGTGAAAACAGTGTCATAGATCCAACTCTTATTTCCCTGCATGAAAACAGTGTCATAAATCCAACTCTTATTGCCCTGCATGAAAACAGTGTCATAAATCCAACTCTTATTGGCCTGCATGAAAACAGTGTCATAGATCCGACTTTTGATTTCCCTGCATGAAAACAGTATCATAGATCCGACTTTTGATTGCCCTGCTTGAAAACAGTGTCATAGATCCAACTCTTATTGGCCTTGCATGAAACAATGTCATAGATCCGACTTTTGATTGCCCTGCTTGAAAACAGTGTCATAGATCCGACTTTTGATTGCCCTGCATGAAAACAGTGTCATAGATCCGATTTTTGATTGCCCTGAATGAAAACAATGTCATAGATCCGACTTTTTTATTGCCCTGCATGAAAACAGTGTCATAGATCCGACTTTTGATTGCCCTGCATGAAGACAGTGTCATAGATCCAGCTTTGAATCCTCCACATGAACACGGTCCCATATATCCAACCTTCTCCGCCTACGTGAATACTGCTTCATAAATATATACCCAGCAACAATTTCTCGGGATCAAACAGAAAACACCACACTCTGAATACATCTTTCATTTTACTCTCTCAACTGAATTTTCATAAAATAGCGAACAGGGAAGGAGAAGAAAGATAACTCTTGCTCGCACGATGAGGGAATTACACGCCCATAACTGCGAACGAGCATCAGTACAAGACGGAAAGCACCCCAAACAAACAAAGTAAACCCGCTCGCCTCTTTCGCTCCCCCTCCCACAAAGCGGTGTCTATATACTCCATGTCCCACACATGCACGCAGCAACAACAGGTGCAGAAAATTAATGAACAAACACTAATTAACATCTACTAAAGTCTGGCGTTCGTTTTCATCAATCTAGCTCATTTCCCCAAGCACACAAACAGAGCACACACACACACACACACACACACACACACGCACACACCACGCACACGCACGCACGCACGCACGCATGCACACGCACGTACGCACGTCACGCATTCACGCACGCGCGCACACACACGCACACACGCACACACACACACACAGAGAAACAAAAGACAGGTAAACTTCAGTGTGATTGATACGAAAGAAACTTCAATGACGTAGGGAGCGGTAAACAAGAAATAACAAACCAACAAGAAAGCTAACTCTTGCTTCCTACCTTGTCGCGAAACTGATGCATGAGATCTCACGCTTTCATATACTTGGGAGCCTAGTGCGAAGATAGCCTATTGTTGTTCTCTTTAAGAGGTTCTGTACACCCTAGTTTCATCTTTTATTTGTGGTGTGCATGAAAGACCACCGTCCAAAAGAATAGTCTATTGTCGTACTACAAATGACGCTATGCATACCTTGGTTTCGTTTTGCATGTGTGGCGAGTATGAGTCGGCTTGAATCATCGCCTACGAGGCACATGCACGTGAACACTTTGCCAGCCGTCATTGCCACTTTCAGTGGTAGTGACAGGTGTCAGTCAGTCACGGGGGCAACGCATACCTCCCTTATCAACAGTTCGTCACCAGGATGTCAGTCGCCTCGTGTATGACCGTGATGAAGAGGGTGATGAGTATCTTTATGATAAACATGATGAGATTGGTGATGATGATGATGACGAGGAGGAGGCGGATGAGGAGCGGGAAGAAGAGGAAGAGGACGATGACGATGATGATGATGATTATGATGATGACGATAAAAAAAAAAATGAAAAAACAAACAAATTAACAAACCAAAAAAAAAAAAAACAAACACAAACAAAACAAAAATCAACGGATTAAAAGAAAGCAAAAAATAAAAGATAGAAAGCAAAGCAAAGAGGAAGGAGGAAGGAAAGAAATAGAAATGAAGAAGAAAAAAAAGGAAAAAAGAAAGAAAAAAATGGGAGGACGAAGGGGAAAAAAAAAAGGAAGGAAAGAAAGAAACAAAGAGAGAGAAAAAAAAGTTGTGAGGAAAAACAAAAGATGAGAGTGGAAAGAAAGAAGAAGAAAAAAAAAAAAGAAAAAAAAAGAACGTAACAAAGAGAGCCAACGAAACGAAAGAAAGGGGGGGGGGTGGGGGAAAAAAGGAAGGAAAAAGGAAAATAGATTATGTATGTGCAAGCAAGTGCGCACGCATTAAGAAATACGAAGAGAGACAGACTTTTAGACAGACCAAGATACAATCAAGCAGGCAGATAGACAGGAAAAAGGTCAGATAGACAAGAAACGTTCAGATAGACAGGAAAAAGCTCAGAGAGACAGGAAAAACTCAGACAGGCAGAGAAAAAAAGCGTAACAAAGAGAGAAAGCAAGAAAGGGGGGGAAGAAAGAAGGAAAGAAAGAAAGAACATATGTATGTGCAAGCGCGCGCACGCACATCAAGCTCTACTTTACACCAGAAATACGAAGAGAGACAGTCTTTTAGACTAGACCAAGACACAGTCAGCAGGCAAACTGACGGACAGACCTCCAAACAGACAGATTCCATTAAGTGGAACTGACAGGCAGGCAGACAGACTGACAGAGATAGGACAGACTGTCAGACAGACAGACAGACAGACAGACAGACAGACAGACGGCGGCTCAGTGTGGCTGACTGGCAGGCGGACAGACTGACAGAGAAGGCTTTATCTATCGAATTCCATCCAGGCTACCATTTGCACATACACTCTCGCTCTGCCGACACTCCTGGCAAATTGAATCTCAGAGCTCCCTTGTGCTACATCTCCCGCCCCCATTCCCCCCCCTCCCCCCCCCCCCCCCCCCCCCCCCCCCCCCCCCACACACACACATACACATACACACACACTTCCATCCCCAGCCCGTCTCCCCCCCACATCCTCAGCCTCTCGCCCCCCCCCCCCCCCCCCTCCACACTTCCATCCCCAGCCCGTCTCTCCCCTCACAAAATCCTCCCCTCCTCCCCCCCCCCCCCACCACACACACACATACTTCCATCCCCATCCCATCTCTCCCCTCACATCCCAGTACCTACCCATCTCTCTCTCTCTCTCTCTCTCTCTCTCTCTCTCTCTCTCTCTCTCTCTCTCTGGTAGTTCACTGGTGACTCGCTCATCCAGACACACATACCCCCGTACTCTGTCTCGCTATCTCTCACTTTCCCCGTCTACTTTCATTCACCCTGTTCAACACTCCCCTCAAAGCATGGCATGTGGGCAAGTGTCCGGTAGATTGGAGTCTTACCTTTCATCATTATATTGGTTATCTGTCTGTGTGTGTTTTCTGTTGTTGTTGTTGTTTAACTTATTTGCCTGTCATTTGATACCCCCTCTCTCTCTCTCCTCTCTCTCCTCTCTCTCTCTCTTCTCTCTCCTCTCTCTCTCCCTCTCTCTCTCTCTCTCTCTCTCTCAGTTTCGTTCCGTTGATAACTAATAGGAGGATCGCTTTCTCTATGTCTGAG
>JADBJO010011623.1:17500-20000 GCA_016801955.1 Conus betulinus | reverse complement strand
CAGTCCCTTGATGCACCAACCTTGCCGCAAGCATGAAAATCCGTTTTCCCTCATTAGTATCAAGAATTCATTGCCCATTCGCATCTACTGTTATACTTTTGCTGTCCTCTCGTCCTCTCGTCCTCTCCCTCTCTCCTCTCTCTCGCTCTCACTCCTCCTCTCCGCCTCCCTCTCTCTCTCCTCTCTCTCCTCTCTCCTCGCTCTCACCGAACCACACCATTCACACTCCCTCACACGTCCTCACAGGCGCTCGCACTTCTCTCTCCGCTCGCGTCCGCGCTCTCACAGCATGACCACACGACACCACACACAACACACCTTACACAGCGAGCGCACGCCAAAACATTACAACCTGCCACGACACAAGACTCGCCGCCTCTGCACTCTCTCGGCTCCCTCGCTCTCCCTCCCTCTCCGTCCCCCTCTGTCACTCCCACACACAAACAACCCACCTCTCCTCTGCTCTCTCCTCTCTCCCTACTCTCCCCTCCCTCTCCTCCCTCCCATCTCTCTCACTCTCTCGCGCTCTCTCCTCCTCGTCGTCCTCTCCCCTCTCCTCCGGGGGGGCGGTCTCTCTCTCCTCCTCTGCACTCGGTCACAGCCACACACGCAGACACACACACACACATACACACCCAGACATACATACACACACAGACTCAGACGCGCGCGCGCCGCTGCGCACGCACACACACACCACCACACACACACACACACACACACACACACCCACGCGCGCGCGCCTGCCGTCGCGCGCGTGCGCGCGTTGCCAGCACCCACACACACACACACACATGCACACACACACACCCACTATATATATAATATAAGATATATATAATAGATAGATATATAGATTAGTACAAGATAATAGATAATAGATATCTCTCTCTCTCTCATCTCTCATCTCTCTCTGCTATCTCTCCACTCTCTCGCTCGCCACTCTCTCCATCTCTCCTCTCTTCTCTCTCCTCTCCCTCTCCTTCACACACCTCTCCACACCCCCCCCCCCCCCCCCCACAAACCACACACACACCACACACACAGAGGGTGTCGTGGCATTCTGTTTTTGAACCCATTGTGGTGAGAATACCACAGAATAATAGACAAGCAATATGTCTCCATTTGCTATCAGTCAGCTGTGTGTCCTCATGGCAACCAGAATCGGCCGAAGAAGGGCACTCTCATCGATAATGACAAAGGGTCTCCCTTTTTCAGATGCACTACAAATGGGCTCGCCATATGCTGCTAGCGACAGGCTTTTTCTTTTTTTATATTGATAATATAATTATATGATATTATATTTTTAATAAAGTATTATATAATAAGATTTTATCTGTAATCTCACTCCCAAAATAAAGAAAAGGCCACACACACCACACCACACACCACACAACACACACACTACACACACCACACACCCACCGCACGCACGCACGCACGCACGCACACACGCACGCACACACAACACGCACACACACCACACACACACACACACACCACAACACACACACACACACCACACACACAAAACACACACACACACCACACACACACACACACACACACCACACACACGCGCGCGCACGCACACTCACAGCACTAACGTGACACCAACACTGGTCAATATCCAACGACCTCTTAATTAACCCCCCCCCCCCCCCCCCCCTCCCCATCCCCCCACCACACAAACCCTTTCCTCCTTCTCCCTCCACCACCCCTTCCTCCCTCCCGTCCACCTCCCTCCGTCTCCACCTCCACTGTCTCCCCTCCACTCAGCAGCACACAGACACGACCTGACAAAGTAAGCCGTGAATCGCACCATACAGGTGGCAGCGTGGACGACGATATTCCAGGAGGGAAGACGGGTGCATATAGGACACCCTTCCTGACGTCCAGACTTGATTTGACAGCACCCTGATCCTGCCGGGACCACTCTGTCTGGTCTCTCTGTCTCCGTCTCTCTGTCTCTGTCTGTCTGTCTGTCTTCTCTCTCTCTCTCTCTCTCTCTCTCTCTGCCTTTCTCTCTGTCTGTCTGTCTGTCTGTCTGTCTGTCTCAGTCTCTCTGTCTCTCTCTGTCTTTCTCTCGGCTCTCTGTCTCTCTCCCTCTGTTACATTCTCTCCTCTTTTTTTTTTTCTTTCTCTGCATCTCTGTAGATCTGCATCTCTGTCTGCCTGTCTGTCTGTCTCTGTCTCAATGGCACACACACACACATACGCATGCGCGCGCTGCGCGCACACACACACAACACACACACACACAACACACACACACACACACACACCACACACACACACACGTACGCACGCACGCACGCACACACGCACACACACACACCCACACACACACACACACAAAGGCGCGCTCGCGCGCGCGCGGCGCGCGCACGTCTACGCACATACTCATATACAGGCATGTATGCTCACATACGCGCACGCACGCACGCACGCACGCGCGCGCACACACACACACACACACACACACACGCGCGCGCGCGCG
>JADBJO010011623.1:0-2500 GCA_016801955.1 Conus betulinus | reverse complement strand
CGTGCGTGCGTGCGTGCGCGCGGGCGCACGTGTTTTTGTGTGTGTGTGTGCGCGGTGTGTGTACGTGCATGCGTGCGCTGTGTGTGTGTGTTGTGTGTGTGGTGTGTGTTTGTGTGTTGTGTGTGTGTGTGTGTGTTGTGTGTGTGTGGTGTGTGTTGGTGTGTGGAAACCCTTCCCCCACCTCCTGGAAAATAAATCCTTGATGAAATAGTCTGATCAGCATGGCTGGTTCAAGAACGCTGACATTAGCCAAATGAATGAAACATGTCAGTTAGTCAGTCAGTCAGTCAGCCAATGATGACAGTCAGTCATCCGGTGTCCCCCAATCAACGAATGGGTCAGGCAGGCTCTCACATCCATTCAGGATGTGGACTTTGGGCAATGGAGTGGGACCAAAATGTGTTAGGCAGTCAGCGCGCCATCTCATCAGACAGTGGGACTATCTGCTGTGAAGAGAGTTCACTTGGCTTGACTGGCAGGTGTGCCTGAGTGAGGGAGCTTCGTCTTCATTCTTCATCATTCTCTCTTCTTCTTCTTCTTCTTTTTTTTTTTTTTCTTCTTCTTCTTCTTCTGCTTCTTCTTTCTTCTTCTTTCCTCTTCCTCCTCCTCCTCCGCCACCACCACCTCCTTCCTCCTTCTTTCTCCTCCTCCTCCTTTCTTCTTCCTTCCTCCTCCTCCACCTCCTCCTCCTGCCTCTTACCTCCTCCTCCTCCTCCTTCTTCTCTTCTCTCGGACATCCCCTGTTTGTCTGTCTTGTCTGTCTGTCTGTCTGACTCTCAGGCTCTCTCCTCTCTCTCTCTCTGTCTCTCCTCTCTCTGCCCGTCTGTCTATCTGTCTGTCCTCCCTCTCTCCCCCTCTACTCTCTCTCCTCCCTATCTCTCTCTCTCTCTATCGTCTGTGTGTGTGTGGTGTGGTGTGTGTGTGTGTGTGTGTGTGTGTGTATGTGTGTGTGTGTGTGTGTGTGTGTGTGTGTGTGTGTGTGTGTGTGGTGTGTGTGTGTGCCCCACTCTCCCCTCTATATTTTCTGTCTGTGTTGTTTTTTTCCCTTCTTTTGTCTGTTCTGTTTGCCTTTGTTGTG
The DNA here is from genome assembly GCA_016801955.1 of Conus betulinus. NCBI lineage: Eukaryota > Metazoa > Mollusca > Gastropoda > Neogastropoda > Conidae > Conus > Conus betulinus. The sequence continues at coordinate 1,422 of JADBJO010011623.1, read as the reverse complement.
TATTCCCTCTCTTTGTCCTTCTCTCTGTCTGTCGTTTGGCTCTCTCTCTCCCTCCCTCTCTCTCTCTTTCTCTCTCCCCCTCCCTCCTCCCCCCCCCCCCCCTTTTTGTTTGTTTTTTTGTTTCTCTATCTGTCGCAACACACAACACACAGACGCAGACCACAGGGACACAAAACACAGACACCACACAGCACACACAGACACACACATGACACACACACAGACACACACACACACACACACACACACACACACACACACACACACCCGACATACACACACACACACACACACACACACAACACACACACACACACACACACACACACACACACACACACACTACGTATACAGACCTGCCACCCAGAACCTTACCAACCACTTAGTCGGTGTGTAACAAAAAACGGCGTGGTGAGGAGAAAGCTTGAATCCTGGAACCAAGGGGTAGACAGGAAGACGGGTAAAACAAAAAAAAAAAAAAAAAAAAAAAAAAAAAAAAAAAAAAAAAAAAGGGGGGGGGGGTGGGGGTGGGGTGGGGGTGGGGGGGGGGGGGGGGTGGGGATGGATGATGGTGAGCAAAGAGGATAGAAGGGACGGAGGGATGGATGAATCAATATTTCAACACCCCTATCGATCGAAGAGCTCCGACATGGGAGTATAGGTGTAGAGTGGGGATGGTGTGTGCTCGGAGGTGTTGATGGGGAGGGAGAAGGGAGTTCGGGTTCGGGGTTGGGTGGTGTGGTGGTGTGTGTGTGTGTGGGGTGGTGGGGGGGGGGGGGGGGGGTGGCTTTTAAAGAGACTGTTGGCGTGGTAAATGAAGTAATTGTGGGCCGTCCCAGACCACGGTTCGTGTGTATACACTTTACGCTTGGTGGCTCGGTTGCTTCCAGACCAGTGCTGATGGCTACGGTGGTACCCCCCCCCCCCCCCCCCCCTCCTTCTAGCTGGCTTTGATGGTGTTCAGGGGTGGGGTGGGGTTAGGGGTAGGGATAAGGAGTGGTGTGTGTTTGTTTGTGTGTGTTTGTGTGTGTGTGTGTGTGTTTGTGTGTGTGTGTGTGGTGTGTGTGTGTGAAATGTCTCGCTGTCTTCTTGGTTGTTTTGGCGCTACTTGTCTATCTACCTGTCTCTGTCTCTGTAATGTCTTCTGTCTTCTGTCTGTACTGGTCTCCCGCTCCTCATCTCTCTTTTCTCCGCTTCTGTCTGTCTTTGCGTGTTCTCAGATCCCTCGCCTCTCACTCCTCTCTCTCCGCACTCGCCGCCTTCCTGTCGCCTCGCTCTCTCTCTCGCTCTCTCTCTCTCGCGCGCGCTCTCTCTCCATCTCGGTGTGTCCTACCTCTCGCAACAGATTGGCTTGGGCGGGCCCCCTGTCTCTCTCCTCGCTCTCTCCTCTCGCGCCCGCTCTCCCTTCTCGCCCTCGCTCGC
>JADBJO010011622.1:22207-63511 GCA_016801955.1 Conus betulinus | reverse complement strand
ATACCCCAGAGATAGCAACTACTAGTGACACTGACCCAATACCCCAGAGATAACAACTACTAGTGACACTGACCCCACTACCAGAGATAAACAACTACTAGTGACACTGACCCCACTACCCCAGAGATAAGAACAATTACCAGTGACACCGACCTCATTACCCCAGAGATAACAACAAATACCAGTGACACTGACCTCACTACCCCAGAGATCAGAACTACTAGTCAGACTGGCACAAGCCACCACAGACGGGACCACTTCTACTGACAACACAGACCCCACCACCACCAATGCCAGTACAAGCACAGAAGCTAAGAATTGCATCCAGTGTTCTCTTTCTTTCACTGCATCTGTCTGTATATCTGTTGTTTGAGATATTAAAATTCAGGATTGACAAAAACTGAGAATTTAAAACCAGACGAGGCAGGAGAAAATTGACAATCTGCAAGATGAGTGCAACACACCACGCAATCAGCTGAAAGAACAAACGAAGCTGATTGACAGTGTGTCTGACCGTCAAAAAGCATCTCTTTGAAATCAGCATGTGACGGTCAACACCATAACCACGTCCACTGTAAAGTCATCAAAAAAGTCAACGCAGCCAGAACTAAAACAACTGGAACAATCTAGCGACGTGTGTACTAAGCATAGTGGTGTTACGGCTGACAAAACAACAGGCTGTCACTCACTATGTGACCGACTCTGTCACTGTCACCAACAACAAAACCAGCCATCGACAGACAGCAGACTGACTCCACCCTGTCATAGGTAATACCACAGCAGTATCTGACCGACAGCTCAATCAAACTACCCCAAAGTTCAGGATCCGTCTTCCCCCAAAAGGCAGACTTGTCAACGTCACTGTGTGGGGATTCTAACTTCGATATATTGACCGACAGAGGGCTGGACAGGACGGGGCTCATCCTTGTACGCACAATGCTTGGAGTGAAGATGACTGACGTCACTGCTGCCCTCAGAGATTGTGCAGTACGAGAGGATGTGCAGCGGCGTGGCATTGCATGTGGGGGGAAACGACCTTAACAGACACTACTCTGTTGACACACTACAGCAGGACTTTGGTCACCTTCTGGGACAGGTGAAAAGAGTTTTTCTGCTGCCAAAATTGCTGTCTGCCCTACTTCCAAGAAAACCTATTCCTTTGAAATTCATTAATTTGATGAATAGGAACTGCATGTCCTGTGTGCAGAAACAAGCGCATGTTTTTTGTTTGAAAAAAATTTCGTTGATCAAAAATCTTTGGATCGTTCAAAGCTATTTCACATCGGATGGTATTCACCTGTCTGCCAGTGGCTATCGCTCTGGTTATGGCAAATCATTCAGTTTCTGGCACTCCGTGTGAACCGGCCTCCACGGAATACAGGTAACGGAGAGCAAAACAGAGTTATGTCAGGAACAGCCCATTGCAACAAACCGTAACAGATCACAAATCTTCAAAATCAAAAGAAAACCAAGTCAAGCAGCCTGTCCTATTGAGTTCCGTCGGATGTGTGCAGCCCATGTACCCCCAGTCAGTAGGAAAATCGTCCTGATTCCTATCCTGAAAAATTTGCCCCCCGGAGGAGACAGTTCAACGTAGTTCAAACAATCACTTGGACAATGCTCCTGAAAGTGTCCACCAGAAATCCAATTGTTGTTCTTCTAATGAAACCTTTTCCCACCATGCAGTGACACCACGCCGTACTTTAACAGACCTCCCATTACATCAATGCCGATGTTTCCCCCATGTGGCCTTTTTCCCCCTTTCCTCCTCTGCCTTTCAAACCTTGGACACAAATGCATCCTTATCGTCCCTCTCCCCCTGTTTAACAGGAGTTCAGGTATCTGGAATTCAAATAAACAGCTTGTCTCGCCTTCCAAGTGCAGGACCGAGCCCTTGCCTACCCTTCCTCCCGCCCACATTTACCTATCCCCTGCCTCTCAGCTCAGCACCCTCCCCCCCCCCCCCCCTCACCCCCCAGCCGTGTCTTTTTTCCCTCCTGCTTGCTCCGTCTCATCTCAAACTTTTCACCACGCGCTGACACCTCCTCCCTACCCCCCCCCCCCCCCCCCCCACCTCCAACCTGTGAGTCTTGTTTCCCCCAGTATTGTTTAGTTACTGTGGATGACTATACTATTGTGACCCGGACAGCTTGAAAGCGACGTTTGTCTTGGTTGGTCATACTTTCCTGAATATTGTTATCATACACATATTTGAACTGTCCTTTGGGCTGAACTTCATTGCCCTGCTTTTTGGATTTTGTGTATTCTTGGATATTTCATAGATGCTGATTTTATATTTTTAATTGTTGTAACAGTATATCTATTTTGTTTTATTGCTCAGGGCGTTGCTCTAGAATTAATACAATGGACCATTAATGATTAATACTGATACTGGATTGCGCATTGGTCACCTAAATGTTTATCATCTGCCAAATAAGATTCATGATGTCTGAATCCCCTTCTATTCATCTGCTTGGTCTTAGTGAAACGCGCCTGACTCCCGTTTCACTGAAACAGCTTTATCCATAATTAACTATCACTTTGTCCGACGCGATGCACGTCACTCTGGTGACTTGGAATATACATTCATCAAAGCATCGCTCACTGTACAAAAAGGCGGGCGTGGCCTTGAGCCTGATAATGTTGAATGCATGTGGCTGCAGGTAAAACTTTCCTTTGTTATGACAACTTTGTTATGCCACTTTCCTTTGTTATGACAACTTTGTGCACATGATAGATGATGTTATATAAGAGCTATCCAAATGTCATTCTTCTCGGTGATTTTAACTTTGATCTGTTAAAAACGGCAGCCTGCCTGGGATGCGACCACCACACTCTTTGGCTTGCATCAGCTTATTCATAATCCAACTAGAATCACAAAGACACCCTCTACATTGCTGGATCATATCTACACGAACAACAGAGCCATGGTATCCAATATAACAGTGGGCAACAAAAAGCATAAGCGACCACTCTCTCATTTTTGAGCGCTTGGTCTTGTAAATTTCCAAAGCAACAGAATAAGGGCCACACAAACAATTCAATATCGCTGCTTCAAAAATTTTAGTAAGGATGAATTTTTCCTCGGCTTAAGCTTAGCTCCTTTCTGCAGTGTACTCAATTACACAGATTCAAATGAAGCGTATAATACCTGGTTATAATATCTTTCTCTCAATCGTTGATAAAACATGCCCCCACTTAGAAGAAAAAAGGGTAAAACCACAGAGTACTTCCCAGCTGGCTAACAAAAGACATTATTATAGAAATGGCACTATGAGATGCACTTAAAACTGAAAAAAAAAAAACACATGACTATAAAAAGCAGAGAAACAGAGTATCAGATCTAGTTAGAAAATCAAAATCAGAGCATTTTAGGAAAATGATAAATGCAAACAGATATACAACATCATTAAGGGGTGCTGTTAATGAAATAACTTACAAGTCGAAAAAAGAAATCAGATAATACTGCGACTATGTGGTCTGCTAACACTTTCAACTATCATTTCCTTCAGTTAACCGAATCAGTACAGACGGCTGCCAATGTTACATTTTAATTGATATGACACTCCAGCTGTTCTCCAATCGTTTTGCCAAGAACGAGTAAATACTAGAGATTCACTTAGCATCCCCTTGCTTGCTATTAATGTGAAGCTGGTTCCTTAATTTCAAAACTTACAAATAAAAAAGCAATGGGTCCAGATAACTTTAATGCTTCTATACTCAAGCTTGCTCTACCTTACATTGTTGATACCCTACGTATGTTTATAATTGTGTATTGATCAGAATGTCTTCCCCATGTGGTCTAAAGGCAGTAATAAAGGGTCATTCCCTTGCCCAAATCAAGAGATCTCATCTGATTTAAGCAAATTTTATACCAATGTCTCTTTTATCCGTTGTATTGAAACCTCTTGAGATGCATATTCACAAAACACCTAACTAAACATATGGAAAATCACAAACTGTTTCCACCCATTTCAGTCAGGCTATCGTCGAAATAACTCATGCCACACGGCCTTAACACGCCTCTGAGATACATGGCTATCAGCCATCAACGAAAGAAAAACTCACTGGAACTGTTGTTCTCGATTTTAAGAAAGCCTTTGATCTTGTAGACCACAACATATTATTTAAAAAATGATTTGCATGTGTTCAAAATCTATCAGTAGTCACCTTCTTTCAGTCATATCTTGAAAACAGGACCCAGCGTGTTTACTTAAACGGTACTTATTCCTCTGAAAGAATAGTGAGCTTGGCGTTCCACAAGGCTCTGTCCTTGGACCTCTTATCTTCTGTATTTTTTTTATAAATGACCTAATGATGCACATATTTCACGATGATGTCATCTGTGATCTGTTCGCTGATGATAGCTCTCTTCGCTGTAGTGATAACAAACATCATGTCTCTCGAAATATGGTTACAACAAAAGTATAACTGATGCCTTAGAATGGTGCAACCAAAAACCGAATGGTCCTTAATCCGCGCAAAACAAAATGTATGGTCCTAGCATCGAGACAGAAACATCAAACAGCATCTTATGTTGAGCCTAAAAATGAGTGAAAACCTTGATCGAGCAGGTTACCAAACACCGTGTCCTAGGCGTGTGACCATCGATGAGAATTTTAAAATGGCAATCACATATAAATCATGTTCGCAAACACAGTTGGCTCGCAATTTGTGGTTTTACTCAATAAAACTCGATAATTATGTTGAACCACACATCCGGAAATTATTTTTTTGAGGCCCATTGCCTTTCTCACATCAACTATGCGTCCACTGTCTGGAGTGGTGCCGGTGAAAAATCACATAAAAAAAGATCAACTCTATGCATAGACGGGGAAATTAAGCTGATTCTTCCTGACTAATCTCTATCAACCACGGGAAAATTCGCAAAACTAATGATGTTACCACTGAGGATTCAAACTGACCTATAATAAGGCAGTACTAATGTTTAAAAGTCCATACAAACATGGTGCCAACATATCTTGCTTAGTTTATCCAAATGGCTACAACGCGACATGATTCAAATAATTACATTTTACCACGTGTGTGCGCATTGATTGGTTTCAAAAGTCGTTTTGTGTGGAACTCTCTTCCTTCGTCTGCCCAAAAACATGTCAATCACTGCCGTCCTTCAAATCAGCAATACTTAAACATTTATTTGAACAAATAAATCTAACCTTTTGACCATAGTCTCAATGCCCTACTTTTATGCTTGCCTTATATTTAGCTAATGAAAATGTGTGTGTGTGTGTGTGTGTGTTGTGTGTGTGTGTGTGTGTGTGTGTGCGCGCGCGCGCGCGCGCGCGCGCGCGCGTGGGTGGGTGTGTGGATGTGGGTGTGGGAGTGCGCGGTGTGTGCGAAAAAGTGTGAGCGTGTGCGTGCATGCGAGAGCGCGCGCGCGTACGTGTCTGATTGTGTTTGTTGTGTAAGTTTGTAATGGAATTTAATCTTTTAATCAGTATTATTCTTATTACTATTGTTATGTTATCATTATAATGTTGCTATTATTCTTCTTTTTTTTCTGCCATTATTAATGTTACAGTCTTTATGTTTAGTGAATGTTGTAGAATAGCAAGGATAGATTGGAAGAATAGGGCATTGCCTAAAATCTCTATCCTTGAGTAATAAAGTTTTTGAGTCTTAGAGTCTTTGAGTCTTTGAGTCTCTGTCTCTGTCTCTGTCTCTCTCTCTCTCTCTATCTCTCTCCTCTCTCTCTCTCTCTCTCTCTCTTTATCTCTCTCTCTCTCTTCTAGCGCTTCTACACACACACACACGAGCGCGCGCGCGCACAGAGAGAGCGAGGGGGGGGGGGGGTGTGAGGCAGGGAAGAAGTGTACTGATTTATTGCCGTAAAGATCAATAAATCCACTTTCCTGTCAACGACATAAAATCAGTGAAGACAACATACTGTGCGATTCATTTTTTTTTCTTCACAAAACATGAACTTCAGAAAGCGCGCGCGCACACACACACACACACACACACACACACACACACACACACACACACACACACACACACACGGAGAGAGAGGAGAGAGAGGGTGAGAGAAAGAGTAACTGTCCCTTTAAAATTATTAAGGATGGTGTGCCACAGAGTTTACAGGAGTGATGTGAAACAGACGCTCAAAGGCTGTAGGCAGGGAAGCCATGACATGACGAGTTGTATGACATGCTGGGACACACATTCCAAACCTATATATCTTGCTTCTCCGTGAATTGTAAGCTATATGGACTGAAACAGTCCTGGATCAAAAAAAAAAAAAAAAAGGTATACTGAGAGAGACGTGCAATGCACATCAACAACCGTTTCTATATTACAGCTGTGCTTTTTGTTTACAAAGAAGTCATGAATCTGTTTCTTTCGTTCCACTGGTGCCTCTGTTGGCTACGAAAGGTAACGATCATCAGAAATTAATCAGCACGACCCATGAAGCTTGGTGTTGTCATATACACAATGAGCGTCCAAAACAATCAGTTAATAGGTGCATAGCGACTTTGTGTTGTTTTTTTTTTTCACTATCGCTTTGTTAGTGACTGTGAATGTAGTAGACAGAACATATGTTTAGCACCCTCTTTTGTTCGCTTATCGCTTTGTTAATGACCTGACAGTGGTAGGCTGAACACTTTGTAGCGTTCTATTTTGCTTCTCAAAACACTTTTGCCGCAGGTCACCACTTTTGTCAACTTTTATCCCACAAAGGACAAACATTTGTCGCCCAGTTTAACATTTTTTTCGCCCTAACAGTGTTGTGTCATCCAAAACTGACCACTTTCGTCATTCTAGCCCTAACCGTAGCTGCAGCCTTAACCGTAACATTTCTATTATTCATCGTGACATTTTTTTCTGAAGGGGATGACACTGGTAGTGATCAAATCTGTGGCAGCATTGTTGTATTGCTAAACCTGCACCTGCACCTATCCCGTAACCCAGAGGGGGTGGGGAAGGAAGGGTGTATCACCGGGTCTCAATTGTCAAATCCACAACCAGTCCTTTCCATTTCTGTCTGTTGTCTGTTGCCCTCAGCACAGCTGCCAGATCAAGACCTGTCCATTCCTGAAGTTGCTCTCCCATGGCTTTCTTTGTCTTCCTTGCCTTCTCCGCCCTGCAGTGTGCCCTAGAAGGTCGTTTTGGAAAGACCGGGGGTTCTGCAGACGTGGACCAGGCCACCCTCAGCTTTCTCTGTTTGACAGTTGACAGCAAGGCATCATGGGGACCAATGGCAGAGTGATTGTTCTCCTGACTTCCTCGTTTGCGATGTGGTTTGTGTACAAAATGCCAAGGATCCTTCTGAAGACTCTCATCTCCATTGCATTGAGATCTGCTGTGGAGAGTCATGTCTTAAGGCATAACGAAGATGGAAGTGATCAGTTAGCACATCCATCTGACTTTGGAGCCAATGCTGATGTTCTTGCTTTTCTAGAGAGAGGTCAACCTTGCAAGTGTTGCAGTTGCCTTTGCCAGTCGTGTAAGGACTTGTAGCTTTGGGCCTCCATCTGAAACGATGGCTGCCAGGTACTTGCACTGTTTGATAGATTCCAATGTCTGTCCATTGATCTTAATGCCTTTGGTGATGCCATCGGTGCTGTTCGTCATTACTTTGGTCTTCTCGACACTTATTCCCATGCCTTTGCCAGGTCTGCCAGCTATTGTTCTTCGCCACCCAGATCATCAAAGTCGTCGTCGGTAAAACGGGGATGGCTACTTCATCTGTCGCCGATGCAAACTGCTCGCTTATGCTGTTCCAGGGTGTCAGACATTATTCTTTCCGGTTAGATGCTGAAGAGAATAGGTCAGAGCAAACATCTCGGTCAGACACCTACAGTCTCCTATTGCCCTGTTGTAGAACTCTGCATTCGTTGCTTGGTTGTAAAGCTGTTCGATGACACGTACAATGTTTGGGCTGACGTATTTCCTCATCGTGCCCATAGTACCTCGTGCCAGATCCTATCCAACACCTTCTTGAAGTTGATGAGAGACATCATAGAGATTCTGCTGCTGCTGCTGCAGGGTACTTTTCACAATGAAATCTGAAGTTGAAAGTTTGCTCTGTTGTTTTCTGCCTTTCCTAAAGCCTGCCTGCTCCTCTGCGACTATTGGTTCTGCCTTGGGTTTTATCCTGTTCAGTATAACTCTGAGCAGTACTTTACTAGGGTGACTGATTAGGTCAATGTTTGCGGTAAAATCACTAAAAGAAAAGGGTGAGAAAATGATTAGGATCAAGGAGATAAAATTAGTTGGCTTGTTTTGGGCCATAACCTCATTGTCGACAAAAGCAGGCTAAAGTGCTGAAAAGTGAGAAAAGTGCTGCAAAAGTGATAAAAGTGCTGCAATGTAGCAAACGTACCGCATGTGACAAAAGTGCTGCAATGGTGACAAAAAGAGTTGGATAAGACAAAATGCATGAATGTGACGAAAAGAGCTGCAAAATTACGAAAGTGCTGCAAGGTGACAAAAGTACTGCAATATGATAAAAGTGCTACAAGGTGACAAAAGTACTACAATACGACAAAAGTGTTGCAATGTGACAAAAGTACTGCAATGTGACAAAAGTGCTGCAATGTGACAATAAAAATGCAATATGAAATAAAGTACAGGAATGTGTCAAAAGTACAGCAAGGTGACAAAGGTGCTGCAGTGTGACAAAAAGTGTTGCAATGAGACAAAAGCGCTGCAATAAGACAAAAGTGCTGCAATGTGACAAAAGAGCTGAAATATGACAAAAGTATAGGAACGCGACAAAAGTGCTGCCATGTGGTAACAAAATGATAATGTGTGAGGAAAGAGGTAGGGGTGTCAAACTGTGGGTACTGTATCCCTTCCCTGGTCCCTGTCTCTCCTGAAACCCTTTATAGTCCAGAGGTAGGAGGTAAGAATTATCACTGGATGTAGGGAATTTCTGACAGGGGCGTACCAAATGACATTTTCAGCACTACACATCAGTTTGAATCAACCTGGACGTTGGTATAGCAACGACCAATGACAGATTTCTAATACTGTTTGTTTCAACAATATAATTAGTCGTGAAGATAGCAATGCACTGGAAGGAATTCTGTCAAAAACAACGTAAAGTCGTTGGCCAGGTCAATTAAACGTTGAAGGTCCCTATTTTATCAATATTAATGCTCCTCTCTGATTTATCAAAAAGGTTACCGGAAAATTAACATAGAAAATAATTTATTGATTGCCACCAGGAACTGAATATGTTAACTTAATGGCACTAAAATGACGACGAGGGTACATTGGATTTTTTTTTCTGTTAACACGATCGTTTTATTTTGAAACAGGAGTTACTTGGATCAGATCAAGCTCTGCCATCGTCCATAACCGAGCCAAGAACTTGAAGTTTGGAATATTTTCTTTCTTTCTTTCCTCCACTTTTTTGTCCTTCCTGTTGTGCTAGTACAACTAGTACATGTTGACATGTTGCTTGTGTAGTCTCAGATACAAGAAATGTTGACTTTTGCACTAGTTGATCTCCAGGAAGGCATATAATGTACAAGTACACAAGGTACCTCGTCAAGAGGACTAATGTGAAAAAAAGATATATAAAGATATATAATCAGATGTGAAAAACTTTCTTGAAATTAGAAGAAGGGCTATTTTCAGCATATCAGTGTCAATTCTAATGTAAGATTTCTGAAACTGTTCCACATTTGTACGTCTAAAATGTATTTTCGTTCTTTTATATAAGATATTAAATTTGATATTATTAGTACGAACAGATAGGCCTAGATAAAATTTCACTTCACTGCTTACAATTAGGTGTTTTCCTAGATATTGTCCAGGAGCAGAAAGAACATTTTCTGAACACAAGCCAGACTTGAAAGTACAGAAGTGGCTGTTACAGGGCAACATAATCTTGGAGCACTGTATCAAGGAAAGTGGCTTACAATGCTTATGAAATTAAAGCTTTTTAACTGCTTCAAGTCACAACTGAGTCAGTATGACTTTTTCAGCTCAGACCTGAAGTCAGCATGACTTATGGGTAGTTTATTCAGACTTTGAAAGATTTTCTGCTGTTCACCCACACCTATAGATTATCAAGTTTTTTCAAGGACCTGAGGTTGATTAAAAAGAAAAGAAAAACTTTAACCATTTATGTGGTTTCCTCTTAAGAATGATTTCACATCATCGCAGACTACGTAGATATCCAAACATTATCGTCTACTTCCAGCCTGAATTTCATACATTTGTACTTCCAGATCTAAAGAATTCACATACTATCATCCACTTTCATTATCATCAACATCTGGACTAAAGAATCCACATTAAATCATGCATTTTCAGACCAACAGAATATGGACATTATCGTTCGCTTCCAGACCTAGCAAATCCACGGATCATTATTCCTCTCCAGACCCAAGCAATTCAACGAATGACACACGCTATCAATCACTTTCAGTCATAAGAAAGTGATCATGATTGAATCCACACCTAGGAACACAAACACTCCCATCCACTTACAGACTTGAGGAATCCAAACACTGTCATCTATTTCCAGACCAAAAGAATCCATACAATACAGTTTACTTCCAGACCAAACGATTAAACGCATTATTATCTACTTCCAAACCAAACGATTCAGCGAAATTCATATTGTTCCAGACTTATAGATTCCACACATTACCATTTACTGCCAAAGCTAAAGAATCCAGACATAAACTGTCAACTTTGAGGCCTAAGGAAACAACACAATAACATCTAATTCCAGAAATGAACAGTCCACTTATTATCGTCTAATTTCAGGCTTTTGGAATCTACACATTACCGTTTACTTCCAGACCAACGTAATCCACGTATTACCCTACAGTTCAAGACCTAATGTTTCTGAACAACATCATACACTTACAGACTTAATGACCACACTTTATTACTCTCTCCCAGATCTAAGAATGACACACACGTTGTACTCTGTTCCTTGCCCCCAAAAGAATCAATGAATGCAATATTATCTAAATGCAAACCTGAAGAATCAAATATTCTGTTCCTTGCCCCAAAGAATCAATGCAATATTATCTAAGTGCAAACCTGAAGAATCAACACACATTGTCGTTCACTTCCGGTCTCAAGAAATTCAAACATTGTCCTTCACTTCCAGATCTACGGAATGTACACAGTATCGTCGTCTTCCAGACCAGAGAAATCTTCACATTATCATCTACTTCCCAGACCAAGGGAAGTAACACAGTTACTTCTTAGCCTAAGAAATCCGCACGATATCATCAGGTTCCAGACTCCAGCAATCCAAACATATCATATACTTCTAGACCAAAGTTATCAATATATCATTGTTTTCTGCCAGGCCTACAGATTCCACGCATTATCTGCTTAAAGAGCTAAAGAATTTACACATTGCCATCCACCGCCACACTACGGAATTCACTCATTATTATCCACTTCCGTTATCGTCTGCCTCAAACTAATCACTCAATACATTGAATACATCCAGACTAAAATGAATATATGTATCATCATCATCCACACCTAAGGGGAAACCTGCACGCACAAGATTATCATCTATGTCCAGACCTAAGGAAACCACACATTATTATTATATCTCCAGACTAAAGGGTCCCCAAATATCATCTAAATCTAGTGTGGATTCTGTAGGCTTTCAAGCAGGTGATACTATAGGATTCCTGAAGTCTAGGTGTGGGGCGACAATGTACGATTTTTAGCTCTGGAAGTGGATAATAGACATGCGTTTCCTTAGGTAAGGAACTTGCAGATAATGTACGGAAATAAACAATCATGTGCGTGTGGATTCCTTTGACCTAGATTTAGATGATAATGTGTGGACCCTTTAGTCTGGAGATATAAGATAATGTGTGGTTTCCTTAGGTCTGGACATAGATGATAATCTTGTGCGTGCAGGTTCCTTAGGTGTGGATGATGATGATACATAGATTCATTTAGTCTGGATGTAGTTCAAATGTATTGAGTGATTAGGTTTGAGGAAGACGATAACGGAAGTGGATAATAATGAGTGAATTCCGTAGTGTGGCGGTGGATGGCAATGTGTAAATTCTTTAGCTCTTTAAGCAGATAATGCGTGAATCTGTAGGCCTGGCAGAAAACAATGATATATTGATAACTTTGGTCTAGAAGTATATGATAATGTTTGGATTGCTGGAGTCTGGAACCTGATGATATCGTGCGGATTTCTTAGGCTAAGAAGTAGACTGTGTTACTTCCCTTGGTCTGGGAAGTAGATGATAATGTGAAGATTTCTCTGGTCTGGAAGACGACGATAATGTGTACATTCCGTAGATCTGGAAGTGAAGGACAATGTTTGAATTTCTTGAGACCGGAAGTGAACGACAATGTGTTGATTCTTCAGGTTTGCACTTAGATAATATTGCATTGATTCTTTGGGGCAAGGAACAGAATATTTGATTCTTCAGGTTTGCATTTAGATAATATTGCATTCATTGATTCTTTGGGGCAAGGAACAGAGTACAACGTGTGTCATTCTTAGATCTGGGAGAGAGTAATAAAGTGTGGAGTCATTAAGTCTGTAAGTGTATGATGTTGTTCAGAAACATTAGGTCTTGAACTGTAGGGTAATACGTGGATTACGTTGGTCTGGAAGTAAACGGTAATGTGTAGATTCCAAAAGCCTGAAATTAGACGATAATAAGTGGACTGTTCATTTCTGGAATTAGATGTTATTGTGTTGTTTCCTTAGGCCTCAAAGTTGACAGTTATGTCTGGATTCTTTAGCTTTGGCAGTAAATGGTAATGTGTGGAATCTATAAGTCTGGAACAATATGAATTTCGCTGAATCGTTTGGTTTGGAAGTAGATAATAATGCGTTTAATCGTTTGGTCTGGAAGTAAACTGTATTGTATGGATTCTTTTGGTCTGGAAATAGATGACAGTGTTTGGATTCCTCAAGTCTGTAAGTGGATGGGAGTGTTTGTGTTCCTTAGGTGTGGATTCAATCATGATCACTTTCTATGACTGAAAGTGATTGATAGCGTGTGAATTGCTTGGGTCTGGAGAGGAATAATGATCCGTGGATTTGCTAGGTCTGGAAGCGAACGATAATGTCCCATATTCTGTTGGTCTGAAAATGCATGATTTAATGTGGATTCTTTAGTCCAGATGTGGATGATAATGAAAGTGGATGATAGTATGTGAATTCTTTAGATCTGGAAGTACAAATGTATGAAATTCAGGCTGGAAGTAGACGATAATGTTTGGATATCTACGTAGTCTGCGATGATGTGAAATCATTCTTAAGAGGAAACCACATAATGGTTAAAGTTTTTTCTTTTTTTTAATCAACCTCAGGTCCTTGAAAAAAACTTTGATAATCTATAGGTGTGGGTGAACAGCAGAAAATCTTTCAAAGTCTGAAATAAACTACCCATAAGTCATGCTGACTTCAGGTCTGAGCTGAAAAAGTCATACTGACTCAGTTGTGACTTGAAGCAGTTAAAAAGCTTTAATTTCATAAGCATTGTAAGCCACTTTCCTTGGATACAGTGCTCCAAGATTATGTTGCCTGTAACAGCCACTTCTGTACGTTCAAGTCTGGCTTGTGTTCAGAAAATGTTTCTTTCTGCTCCTGGACAATATCTAGGAAAAACACCTAATTGTAAGCAGTGAAGTGAAATTTTATCTAGGCCTATCTGTTCGTACTAATAATATCAAATTTAATATCTTATATAAAAGAAAGAAAATACATTTTAAGACGTACAAATGTGGAACAGTTTCAGAAATCTTACATTAGAATGACACTGATATGCTGAAAAATAGCCCTTCTTCTAATTTCAAGAAAGTTTCACATCTGATTATATATCTTTATATATCTTTTTTTCACATTAGTCCTCTTGACGAGGTACCTGTGTACTTGTACATTATATGCCTTCCTGGAGATCAACTAGTGCAAAAGTCAACATTTCTTGTATCTGAGACTACACAAGCAACATGTCAACATGTACTAGTTGTACTAGCAACAACAGGAAGGACAAAAAAAGTGGAGGAAAGAAAGAAAGAAAATATTCAAAACTTCAAGTTCTTGGCTCGGTTATGGACGATGGCAGAGCTTGATCTGATCCAAGTAACTCCTGTTTCAAAATAAAACGATCGTGTTAACAGAAAAAAAAATCCAATGTACCTCGTCGTCATTTTAGTGCCATTAAGTTAACATATTCAGTTCCTGGTGGCAATCAATAAATTTATTTTTCTATGTTAATTTTCCGGTAACCTTTTTGATAAATCAGAGAGGAGCATTAATATGTGATAAAATAGGGACCTTCAACGTTTAATTGACCTGGCCAACGACTTTACGTTGTTTTGAACAGAATTCCTTCCAGTGCATTGCTATCTTCACGACTAATTATATTGTTGAAACAAACAGTATTAGAAATCTGTCATTGGTCGTTGCTATACCAACGTCCAGGTTGATTCAAACTGATGTGTAGTGCTGAAAATGTCATTTGGTACGCCCTGTCAGAATCCCCTACATCCAGTGATAATTCTTACCTCCTACCTCTGGACTATAAAGGGTTCAGGAGAGACAGGGACCAGGGAAGGGATACAGTACCCACAGTTGACACCCCTACCTCTTTCCTCACACATTATCAGTTTGTTACCACATGGCAGCACTTTTGTCGCGTTCCTATACTTTTGTCATATTTCAGCTCTTTTGTCACATTGCAGCACTTTTGTCTTATTGCAGCGCTTTTGTCTCATTGCAACACTTTTGTCACACTGCAGCACCTTTGTCACCTTGCTGTACTTTTGACACATTCCTGTACTTTATTCATATTGCATTTTATTGTCACATTGCAGCACTTTTGTCACATTGCAGTACTTTTGTCACATTGCAACACTTTTGTCGTATTGTAGTACTTTTGTCACTTGTAGCACTTTTATCATATTGCAGTACTTTTGTCACCTTGCAGCACTTTCGTAATTTTGCAGCTCTTTCGTCACACATTCATGCATTTTGTCTTATTCCAACTCTTTTGTCACATTGCAGCACTTTTGTCACATGCGGTACGTTTGCTACATTGCAGCACTTTTATCACTTTGCAGCACTTTTCTCACTTTTCAGCACTTTAGCCTGCTTTTGTCGACAATGAGGTTATGGCCCAAAACAAGCCAACTAATTTTATCTCCTTGATCCTAATCATTTTCACACCCTTTCTTTTAGTGATTTTACCGCAACATTGACCTAATCAGTCACCCTAGTAAAGTACTGCTCAGAGTTATACTGAACAGGATAAAACCCAAGGCAGAACCAATAGTCGCAGAGGAGCAGGCAGGCTTTAGGAAAGGCAGAAAACAACAGAGCAAACTTTCAACTTCAGATTTCATTGTGAAAAGTACCTGCAGCAGCAGCAGCAGAATCTCTATGATGTCTTCATCAACTTCAGAAGGTGTTGGATAGGATCTGGCACGAGGTACTATGGAGCACGATGAGGAAATACGTCAGCCCAAACATTGTACGTGTCATCGAACAGCTTTACAACCAAGCAACGATGCAGAGTTCTACAACAGGGCAATAGGAGACTGTAGGTGTCTGACCGAGATGTTTTGCTCTGACCTATTCTCTTCAGCATCTACCCGGAAAGAATAATGTCTGACACCCTGGAACAGCATAAGCGAGCAGTTTGCATCGGCGACAGATGAAGTAGCCATCCCCGTTTTACCGACGACTTTGATGATCTGGGTGGCGAAGAACAATAGCTGGCAGACCTGGCAAAGGCATGGGAATAAGTGTCGAGAAGACCAAAGTAATGACGAACAGCACCGATGGCATCACCAAAGGCATTAAGATCAATGGACAGACATTGGAATCTATCAAACAGTGCAAGTACCTGGCAGCCATCGTTTCAGATGGAGGCCCAAAGCTACAAGTCCTTACACGACTGGCAAAGGCAACTGCAACACTTGCAAGGTTGACCTCTCTCTAGAAAAGCAAGAACATCAGCATTGGCTCCAAAGTCAGATGGATGTGCTAACTGATCACTTCCATCTTCCGTTATGCCTTAAGACATGGACTCTCACAGCAGATCTCAATGCAATGGAGATGAGAGTCTTCAGAAGGATCCTTGGCATTTTGTACACAAACCACATCGCAAACGAGGAAGTCAGGAGAACAATCACTCTGCCATTGGTCCCCATGATGCCTTGCTGTCAACTGTCAAACAGAGAAAGCTGAGGTGGCCTGGCCACGTCTGCAGAACCCCCGGTCTTTCCAAAACGACCTTCTAGGGCACACTGCAGGGCGGGAGAAGGCAAGGAAGACAAAGAAAGCCATGGGAGAGCAACTTCAGGAATGGACAGGTCTTGATCTGGCAGCTGTGCTGAGGGCAACAGACAACAGACAGAAATGGAAAGGACTGGTTGTGGATTTGACAATTGAGACCCGGTGATACACCCTTCCTTCCCCACCCCCTCTGGGTTACGGGATAGGTGCAGGTGCAGGTTTAGCAATACAACAATGCTGCCACAGATTTGATCACTACCAGTGTCATCCCCTTCAGAAAAAAATGTCACGATGAATAATAGAAATGTTACGGTTAAGGCTGCAGCTACGGTTAGGGCTAGAATGACGAAAGTGGTCAGTTTTGGATGACAAAACACTGTTAGGGCGAAAAAATGTTAAACTGGGCGACAAATGTTGTCCTTTGTGGGATAAAAGTTGACAAAAGTGGTGACCTGCGGCAAAAGTGTTTTGAGAAGCAAAATAGAACGCTACAAAAGTGTTCAGCCTACCACTGTCAGGTCATTAACAAAGCGATAAGCGAACAAAAGAGGGTGCTAAACATATGTTCTGTCTACTACATTCACAGTCACTAACAAAGCGATAGTGAAAAAAAAAAAACAACAAAAGTCGCTATGCACCTATTTAACTGATTGTTTTGGACGCTCATTGTGTATATGACAACACCAAGCTTCATGGGTCGTGCTGATTAATTTCTGATGATCGTTACCTTTCGTAGCCAACAGAGGCACCAGTGGAACGAAAGAAAAACAGATCATGACTTCTTTGTAAACAAAAAGCACAGCTGTAATATAGAACGGTTGTTGATGTGCATTGCACGTCTCTCTCAGTATACCTTTTTTTTTTTTTTTTTTGATCCAGGACTGTTTCAGTCCATATAGCTTACAATTCACGGGAGAAGCAAGATATATAGGTTTGGAATGTGTGTCCCAGCATGTCATACAACTCGTCATGTCATGGCTTCCCTGCCTACAGCCTTTGAGCGTCTGTTTCACATCACTCCTGTAAACTCTGTGGCACACCATCCTTAATAATTTTAAGGGACGTACTCTTCTCTCACCCTCTCTCTCTCTCTCTCTCCGTGTGTGTGTGTGTGTGTGTGTGTGTGTGTGTGTGTGTGTGTGTGTGTGTGTGTGTGTGTGTGTGTGTGTGCGCGCGCGCGCTTTCTGAAGTTCATGTTTGTGAAGAAAAAAAAATGAAATCGCACAGTATGTTGTCTTCACTGATTTATGTCGTTGACAGGAAAGTGATTTATTGATCTGTTACGGCAATAAATCAGTACACTTCTCCCTGCCTCACCCCCCCCCCCCCTCGCTCTCTCTGTGCGCGCGCGCGCGCGTGTGTGTGTATGCTAGAGAGAGAGAGAGAGAGAGAGAGAGAGAGAGAGAGAGAGAGAGAGAGAGAGAGAGAGAGAGAGAGAGAGAGAGACAGAGACAGAGACAGAGACTCAAAGACGCAAAGACTCTAAGACTCAAAAACTTTATTACTCAAGGATAGAGATTTTAGGCAATGCCTATTCTTCCAATCTATCCTTGCTATTCTACAACATTCAACTAAACATAAAGACTGTAACATTAATAATGGCAGAAAAAAAAAGAAGAATATAGCAACATATAATAATGATAACAATAACAATAGTAATAAGAATAATACTGATTAAAAGAATTAAATTCCATTACAAACTTACACAAAACACAATCAGACACGTACGCGCGCGCTCGCATGCACGCACACGCTCACACGTTTTCGCACACACGCGCACTCCCACACCCACATCCACACCCACCCACCCACGCGCGCGCGCGCGCGCGCGCGCGCACACACACACACACACACACACACACACACACACACACACACACACACACACATTTCATTAGCTAATATAAAGGCAAGCATAAAAGTAGGGCATTGAGACTATGGTCAAAAGTTTAGATTTATTGTTCAAATAAATGTTTAAGTATTGCTGATTTGAAGGACGGCAGTGATTGACATGTTTTGGCAGACGAAGGAAGAGAGTTCCACACAAAACTACTTTTGAACAAATCAATGCGCACACGTGGTAAAATGTAATTATTTGAATCATGTCGCGTTGTAGCCATTTGGATAAACTAAGCAAGATATGTTGGCACCATTTGTATGGACTTTAAACATTAGTACTGCCTTATTATTATAGGTCAGTTGAATCCTCAGTGGTAACATCATTAGTTTTGCGAATTTTCCCGTGGTTGATAGAGATTAGTCAGGAGAATCAGCTTAATTCCCCGTCTATGCATAGAGTTGATCTTTTTTTATGTGATTTTCACCGGCACCACTCCAGACAGTGGACGCATAGTTGATGTGAGAAAGGCAATGGGCCTCAAAAAATAATTTCCGGATGTGTGGTTCAACATAATTATCGAGTTTATTGAGTAAAAACAAATTGCGAGCCAACTGTTTGCGAACATGATTTATATGTGATTGCCATTTAAAATTCTCATCGATGGTCACGCCTAGGACACGGTGTTTTGGTAACCTGCTCGATCAAGGTTTCACTCATTTTTAGGCTCAACATAAGATGCTGTCGTTGATGTTTCTGTCTCGATGCTAGGACCATACATTTTGTTTTGCGCGGATTAAGGACCATTCGGTTTTGGTTGCACCATTCTAAGAAGGCATCAGTTATACTTTGTGTAACCATATTTCGAGAGACATGATGTTTGTATCACTACAGCGAAGAGAGCTATCATCAGCGAACAGATCACAGATGACATCATCATCGTGAAATATGTGCATCAGTAGGTCATTTATAAAAAAAATACAGAAGATAAGAGGTCCCAAGGACAGAGCCTTGTGGAACGCCAAGCTCACTATTCTTTCAGAGGAATAAGTACCGTTTAAGTAAACACGCTGGGTCCTGTTTTCAAGATATGACTGAAAGAAGGTGACTACTGATAGATTTTGAACACATGCAATCATTTTTTAAATAATATGTTGTGGTCTACAAGATCAAAGGCTTTCTTAAAATCGAGAACAACAGTTCCAGTGAGTTTTCTTTCGTTGATGGCTGATAGCCATGTATCTCAGAGGCGTGTTAAGGCCGTGTGGCATGAGTTATTTCGACGATAGCCTGACTGAAATGGGTGGAACAGTTTGTGATTTTCCATATGTTTAGTTAGGTGTTTGTGAATATGCATCTCAAGAGGTTTCAATACAACGGATAAAAGAGACATTGGTATAAAATTGCTTAAAATCAGTGAGATCTCTTGATTTGGGCAAGGGAATGACCTTTACTGCCTTTAGACCACATGGGAAGACATTCTGATCAATACACAAATTATAAACATACGTAAGGGTATCAACAATGTAAGGTAGAGCAAGCTTGAGTATAGAAGCATTAAAGTTATCTGGACCCATTGCTTTTTTATTTGTAAGTTTTGAAATTAAGGAACCAGCTTCATTAATAGCAAGCAAGGGGGATGCTAAGTGAATCTCTAGTATTTAATCGTTCTTGGCAAAACGATTGGAGAAACAGCTGGAGTGTCATATCAATTAAAAAATGTAACATTGGCAGCCGTCTGTACTGATTCGGTTAACTGAAGGAATGATAGTTGAAAGTGTGTAGCAGCACCCACATAGTCGCAGTATTATCTGATTTCTTTTTCGACTTGTAAGTTATTTCATTAACAGCACCCCTTAATGATGTTGTATATCTGTTTGCATTTATCAGTTTCCTAAAATGCTCTGATTTTGATTTTCTAACTAGATCTGATACTCTGTTTCTCTGCTTTTTATAGTCATGTTTTTTTTTTTCAGTTTTAAGTGCATCTCATAGTGCCATTTCTATAATAATGTCTTTTGTTAGCCAGCTGGGAAGTACTCTGTGTTTTACCCTTTTCTTCTAAGTGGGGCATGTTTATCAACGATTGAGAGAAAGATATTATACCAGGTATTATACGCTTCATTTGAATCTGTGTAATTGAGTACACTGCAGAAAGGAGCTAAGCTTAAGCCGAGGAAAAATTCATCCTTACTAAAATTTTTGAAGCAGCGATATTGAATTGTTGTGTGGCCCTTATTCTGTTGCTTTGGAAATTTACAAGACCAAGCGCTCAAAATGAGAGAGTGGTCGCTTATGCTTTTGTTGCCCACTGTTATATATGGATACCATGGCTCTGTTGTTCGTGTAGATATGATCCAGCAATGTAGAGGGTGTCTTTGTGATTCTAGTTGGATTATGAATAAGCTGATGCAAGCCAAAGAGTGTGGTGGTCGCATCCCAGGCAGGCTGCCGTTTAACAGATCAAAGTTAAAATCACCGAGAAGAATGACATTTGGATAGCTCTTATATACATCATCTATCATGTGCACAAAGTTGTCATAACAAAGGAAAGTGGCATAACAAAGTTGTCATAACAAAGGAAAGTTTTACCTGCAGCCACATGCATTCAACATTATCAGGCTCAAGGCCACGCCGCCTTTTTGTACAGTGAGCGATGCTTTGATGAATGTATATTCCAAGTCACCAGAGTGACGTGCATCGCGTCGGACAAAGTGATAGTTAATTATGGATAAAGCTGTTTCAGTGAAACGGGAGTCAAGGCGAGTTTCACTAAGACCAAGCAGATGAATAGAAGGGGATTCAGACATCATGAATCTTATTTGGCAGATGATAAACATTTAGGTGACCAATGCGCAATCCAGTATCAGTATTAATCATTAATGGTCCATTGTTAATTCTAGAGCAACGCCCTGAGCAATAAAACAAAATAGATATACTGTTACAACAATTAAAAAAATATAAAATCAGCATCTATGAAATATCCAAGAATACACAAAATCCAAAAAGCAGGGCAATGAAGTTCAGCCCAAAGGACAGTTCAAATATGTGTATGATAACAATATTCAGGAAAGTATGACCAACCAAGACAAACGTCGCTTTCAAGCTGTCCGGGTCACAATAGTATAGTCATCCACAGTAACTAAACAATACTGGGGGAAACAAGACTCACAGGGTTGGAGGGGTGGGGGGTGGGGGAGGGGGGTAGGGAGGAGGAGGTGTCAGCGCGTGGTGAAAAGTTGGAGATGAGACGGAGCAAGCAGGAGGGAAAAAAGACACGGCTGGGGGGTGAGGGGGGGGGGGGGGGGGGGTGGAGCTGAGAGGCAGGGGATAGGTAAATGTGGGCGGGAGGAAGGGTAGGCAAGGGGCTCGGTCCTGCACTTGGAAGGCGAGACAAGCTGTTATTTGAATTCCAGATACCTGAACTCCTGTTAAACAGGGGGAGAGGGACGATAAGGATGCATTTGTGTCCAAGGTTTGAAAGGCAGAGGAGGGAAGGGGGAAAAAAGGCCACATGGGGGAAACATCGGCATTGATGTAATGGGAGGTCTGTTAAAGTACGGCGTGGGTGTCACTGCATGGTGGGAAAAGGTTTCATTAGAAGAACAACAATTGGATTTCTGGTGGACACTTTCAGGAGCATTGTCCAAGTGATTGTTTGAACTACGTTGAACTGTCTCCGGGGGCAAATTTTCAGGATAGGAATCAGGACGATTTCCTACTGACTGGGGGTACATGGGCTGCACACTCCGACGGAACTCAATAGGGACAGGCTGCTTGACTTGGTTTTCTTTGATTTTGAAGATTGTGATCTGTTACGGTTTGTTGCAATGGGCTGTTCCTGACATAACTGTGTTTGCTCCGTTACCTGTATTCCGTGGAGGCCGGTTCACACGGAGTGCCAGAAACTGAATGATTTGCCCATAACCAGAGCGATAAGCCACTGGCAGACAGGTGAATACCATCCGATGTGAAATAGCTTTGAACGATCCAAAGATTTTGATCAACGAAATTTTTTCAAACAAAAAACATGCGCTTGTTTCTGCACACAGGACATGCAGTTCCTTATTCATCAAATTAATGAATTTCAAAGGAATAGGTTTTCTTGGAAGTAGGGCAGACAGCAATTTTGGCAGCAGGAAAAACTCTTTTCACCTGTCCCAGAAGGTGACCAAAGTCCTGCTGTAGTGTGTCAACAGAGTAGTGTCTGTTAAGGTCGTTTCCCCCCACATGCAATGCCACGCGCTGCACATCCTCTCGTACTGCACAATCTCTCTGAGGGCAGCAGTGACGTCAGTCATCTTCACTCCAAGCATTGTGCGTACAAGGATGAGCCCCGTCCTGTCCAGCCTCTGTCGGTCAATATATCGAAGGTTAGAATCCCCCACAGTGACGTTGACAAGTCTGCCTTTTGGGGGAAGACGGATCCTGAACTTTGGGGTAGTTTGATTGAGCTGTCGGTCAGATACTGCTGTGGTATTACCTATGACAGGGGTGGAGTCAGTCTGCTGTCTGTCGATGGCTGGTTTGTTGTTGGTGACAGTGACAGAGTCGGTCACATAGTGAGTGACAGCCTGTTGTTTGTCAGCCGTAACACCACTATGCTTAGTACACACGTCGCTAGATTGTTCCAGTTGTTTTAGTTCTGGCTGCGTTGACTTTTTTGATGACTTTACAGTGGACGTGGTATGGTGTTGACCGTCACATGCTGATTCCAAGAGATGCTTTTGACGGTCAGACACACTGTCAATCAGCTTCGTTTGTTCTTTCAGCTGATTGCGTGGTGTGTTGCACTCATCTTGCAGATTGTCAATTTTCTCCTGCATCGTCTGGTTTAAAATTCTCAGTTTGTTGTCAGTCTGAATTTTAATATCTGCAACAATACAGACAGATGCAGTGAAAGAAAGAGAGCACTGGATGCAATTCTTAGCTTCTGTGCTTGTACTGGCATTGGTGGTGGTGGGGTCTGTGTTGTCAGTAGAAGTGGTCCCGTCTGTGGTGCTTGTGCCAGTCTGACTAGTAGTTCTGATCTCTGGGGTAGTGAGGTCAGTGTCACTGGTATTTGTGTTATCTCTGGGGTAATGAGGTCGGTGTCACTGGTAATTGTTCTTATCTCTGGGGTAGTGGGGTCAGTGTCACTAGTAGTTGTTATCTCTGGGGTAGTGGGGTCAGTGTCACTAGTAGTTGTTATCTCTGGGGTAGTGGGGTCAGTGTCACTAGTAGTTGCTATCTCTGGGGTAGTGGGGTCAGTGTCACTAGTAGTTGTTATCTCTGGGGTAGTGGGGTCAGTGTCACTAGTAGTTGTTATCTCTGGGGTAGTGGGGTCAGTGTCACTAGTAGTTGCTATCTCTGGGGTAGTGGGGTCAGTGTCACTGGCAGTTGTTATCTCTGGGGTAGTGGGGTCAGTGTCACTGGTAGTTGTTATCTTTGGGGTAGTGGGGTCAGTGTCACTAGTAGTTGTTATCTCTGGGGTGGTGGGGTCCGTGTCACTGGCAGTTGTTATCCCTGGGGTAGTGGGGTAAGTGTTACAAGTAGCTGTAGCGGTCATCACAGTGATACCAGTTGAGTCAGCAGTCCTCGTGTTAGTCGTCTCTGTGACGTCACTGTTGACCTCACAGGACTGTGTATCACACAGTGATTCGGACTCCATGGTAACAGGAATGATGACGTGGTGGCTGGCTGTATCTGCAAAGAGTTCAATGATTGGGGGCCTTGACACTGAGTTCCTGCATTGTCCTGCTGGTCACTGTTGACATCGTCCTCGGTGATGTAGCTCAGCGCCCTGTGCTCATCCCACACACGGCTGGCATCCATGCCAGAGTCTTGAAGTTTGCCCACAATGGCACACAATATTTGAAATTCAGTCTTTGCCCATGCCTCATGCTTAAAACCCTGGACTAAGCAGAGCCCGCACCCTTTTTCATGTTATTTTTTGAGGAAATAGAGTGTTATTGTAAGGCATTTTTCAGTGTCATGCTTGTAGATCGGAACAAATGTCTGTGCTAAGTGTATTTTGAAACCTCCTCACAGCACAGCAGTACTTGAATAACTTTATTGCCCTCATACCTGTCTTCCCATATAATATTGAACGGAGAGTCAGGGACAGGGTCATTCAGGTAGCGAAGAGCTAAAGCATCACGCCAACGAGTGAGAGTTTTGAGTTGGGAACACCTGAAAGTTTTCTGTTTCGTGTCAAGCGTGGCTTTTTAAGTTCAGTGTTGTCTGACTGCACATTACTAACAGCAGACTGCATCGTCAATTACTGTGGACGACCTGACCATGCTGGAGGGGGGGGGGGGGGGGGGGGGTTACATGTAGACTGTGACGGCCCTATTGGCCTGGGAAGACTGCTGTACTATAACTGTAACTTGTGAAGGAGTAGTTTAAGCACAACACAGACAGGATGGAGTGTGGAAAACCGGAACAAAGGAACACGGGTTGACAGGGTCCATCTGATCACCACAAATTAATTAGCCGGTTTTACTGCCCACTTGTACACACACTGGCCACAGACACGAACAGATGTCCCTTGTACAAACTTCAGGCCGGGGATGTTTCCTCGGCAAGGGGATCGGCTTACGGGGCGACGACAGATGAGGCCACTTAGGGCGCCTGGAGGATCACTGCTTCAACAGCTGGAAGCAATCAAGGCGTCTCGCCGCGCGTCCGCGGCACAACACCACAAAAACTGGTTGAAGAAAACTTGAGGGAAAGTAATTTCACACAGATAAGTTCCCTGAAAACACGCGTATTCAATTAAGAACAATCCGCTCCTGTTCACAGAAACAATGCATGAAGCACCAGGCACTGTTGGGTCAATTCCTACACGGCAGGAAAACTGAATTACGTAGAAAACACGACTCAGCAAATGAACAGAACGCAGAGCTTGGGAAAAACACGTCCGCACCGGTCGTTGGCGGCAAGCAGAGAGAGAGAGAGAGAGAGAGAGAGAGAGAGAGAGAGAGATGAGGGTAAATAATGTGCAGAAACCAGCCGCCGTGGCGAAGTGGCCAGCGTCGCGGACTCCCGGCTGGGAGATCGCGGGTTCGATTCCCATCAGAGTCAGATGGGATTTTTCTGCCCCGACCAGCTCCTATTCAGACTTTAAGAGGGCATTTGACTGGGTGTGGCACAACGGCCTATGGCAGGTTCTCAGAGACTTCAACATTGATGAGAGGCTCGTCCAAGTCATCCAGGCCCTCTACGAACACTCCAGCAGCACAGTATTCCTCAACAGCCAGTAGGGCCAGTTCTTCCCAACCACAGTCGGAGTCAGGCAAGGGTGCCTACTATCTCCAGTACTTTTTAACATCTTTCTGGGAGAATCATGTTAGAGACCCCCGAAGAACATCGACCTCATGGGGGGCAGCAACACCGAGTTCCAGGATCTGACAAACAGACTTGCCTATGGCATGGAGGTCAGCACAGAGAAGTCAAAGGTCATGGTCAACAGCACGACTAACAGCAGCGCCAACATAACCATGAATGGTGAGCCCCTGGAAGAAGTGACCAGCTTCAGGTACTTGGAAGCAAGCCTGTCCAAAGATAGCAGCAGAAATCCGAATCAGGATCAACTCTGCATCAGCAGCGATGGCCAGACTGAACAGGTTGTGGAAGAGCAACATCAAATTCCACGCAAAATTCCGGCTCTACAAGTCACTAGTGGTGTCCATCCTGTTATATGGCTGCGAGACATAGACACTGATGGCCGAAACAGAAAGAAGAATCCAGGCGTTTGAGACCAGGTGCCTGAGAAAAACTACTCGGCATCTCCTACAAAGAACACAAGACCAAGGATTATGTGCGGAACCTGGTCACCAACCTAGTTGGGCCCCACGAACCACTTCTGGCAACCGTCAAACGACGGAAGATGGCATGATTTGGCCCGTCATTCGCCACAACACCCTCTCCGAAACCATCCTTCAAGGGATCGATGAGAATGAGGATGATTAAGATAATGCTACGGATTAGTAGTTAGTTAGAGTAGGTAGGATTAGATTGCCACCCCTGTGAGACTACATGACAGGGCTGTACTCTAAGCTCCCTTTCAAAATATATACCCAGCGTCAACCAGGCCCGAGTGATATAGGCACCTGCAGTTTTGGTCCCAGTATTCCCAACTGAGTCCGCAACAAACTCAACTCTGGGTAGGAGCAGGTCGGGGCAGCCAGCCTTTTGGGGGATAGCATTCTTCTTAAAACCGAAAAGGCAGAGGAGTCAAGTTACCACTTTCCGCGGTCACTGAGGATAAACAATCAGGTTTCGAAATACCGGTGTCTGACCGAGAGTTATACATTAGTGAGTTTCCTCCCCATTGGAGATGGTCTCCCCCTTGGAGACTATAAGCTTGCTGAAGGCTCATTTTGAGAAACATTTATTATTCCCCCATTCACCCTCTCAAGCACATACTGCTGGTTAGGCAGAATTAACTACCACCACAGATATGAATGCTTATCTCCCCCTCTTTCTTCAATCTAAGACATAGAAGCAAGCTTTGTTTATATATATATATATATATATATATATATATATATATATATATATATATATATATATGTGTGTGTGTGTGTGTGTGTGTGTGTGTGTGTGTGTGTGTGTGTGTGCTCACTACACTCTCTCTGTTTGTCACATCAATCCGCCGCCTGCCCACCCAGACGCTTGTTTCATCCACCCTCCTCACCTGGCCCTCCCCTGATTTCACATACCATCTCTGCTTCACCCTCCCGCGCACATGCTGTGCAGGCGCCTGCAACTATGCGGAAACACACACCCGCCCACACATACACCAACCCCCCCCCCCCCCCCCCCCCACACACACACACACACTCCATCTCCCTTCCTCACCCCCTCTCTCTCTTTTTCATAAATAAGCATTATACTTAAGTATTACTATGATTTTAATTCTACAATTAATGCTGGCAATAGGATTAGTGATGATAGGACATAATGATTATAAGTGCAATGGTAAAAAAGATAATGTGGCAATTATAACAATGACATCAGTATTGTTGTATTGATGTAATGTGGTGATGATGACGACAGTAATGGTAATAATGATGTGATGATGATAGTGACACAGTAATAATGGTATTAAGTAATATTGGTAATGATGATAATGAGTGGAAAGGAGTTGAAATGCTCAATGAATAACTGGGGTAGCCACGGTTGGTGAAAAATCAGACAGTGTAGAGCGACTGGTCTGGGCCGAGGGTGGCGGATGTCGGCCAGGTGTTCAGAGATGCGCGTCTCAAGTGTGCGAGATGTCTCACCTGCATAGATCTTACCACACAGCTGGCAGTGGATAGCGTACAGACATTCTGGCTGCTTGTACTGTGAAATCTTCTTCGCTGGAGCAAAGTCTGCGTAGGCGAAGGAATTCAGAATATGGAATGCTGTCTTTTGTGGACTGGTGGTGGGAAGATGTGTAGTCCAGGTATGAGCGCATCAGTGGATTTATAGAAGACTGAGATTTTAAGCAGTCTATCTTTGAGGGAGATAGCGATGTCCAGAAAGTGAACTGACTGTGAAATGGTGTAGGTCAATTTGATGGATGGATGGAAGGTCTGAGAAAAGTTGAGGAAGTTGCGGAGGTCATGTTCTGGCATGGATGTGGCTCCCAGCCCATCATCTATGTATTTTTTTGTAGAGCTCTAGTGTTGGGCCTGTGTAAGAGGTTAGTAGGCGGTGTTCTAGGCGTCCCATGAAGATGCAGGCGTAGGATGGTCCCATTTTGGTTCCCATAGCAACACCACTGATTTATGAGAATGTATGTTTGTTAAATTCAAAGGTTTTGAGAGTGAACACTTATTCTGAAAGAGCTGTTATTATAGTTTCAGTTCCAGTTTTAAGAGGGTATTACTACGTCCGGACTAGTCCATGTGCGCTATACAACATCTGCCAAGTTTTGAGACCACACTGCGCATGATTTGAAACGGATGGATAAATGACTTAATGACAGAAATAGCAGGATTTAAGAAGAGGGTCTCATGGATATAATTTAGCAGATGTCTGACCCGAGCATTAGTCTGATTAGTTTGATAGTTCTTTAGATTAGAACCTTTCTGCTTTTGGAATAGATCGCGAAGTGAGATAGAATAATTTCATGTGACGTAAGATAAAATAATTTCTGCTTTTAATTCCTTTAAGCATTGGACAGTTCGATAGAATTTGGAAATAAGTCTTACACACACACACACACACACACACACACACACACACACACACACACACACACACATATATATATATATATATATATATATATATATATATATATATATGTGTGTGTGTGTGTGTGTGTGTGCTTCGGCAGATGAACGATTGGTGGGAAAAAAAAAAGCAGAAAGTCTGCAAGCTGTGGTTGACATCAGCGACATGAAGACATTTCACGAGGGCCTTCGCACTATCTATGGACCAAAGACTTTTGGGTCAACACCCATTCATGCTTCTGACCAGACCAGACTGGTGACAGATAAGACAACATTCTTGCTTGCTGGGCTGAGCACTTACATGTTCTCTTGAATAGTCTGTCGTCAGTATCTGAAGAAGCAATCGCAGCTCTCCCCCAACTGCCAGTGAAGGAATCTTTGGCAGACCCACCTTCCAGTGCAGAGACTGCGAAGGCTCTGAAGCAGACCACGTCCGGTAAAGCACCAGGAGCAGATGGAATTCCAGCAGACATCTACAAGAATGGAGGCGAGAGGTACTCCTGGAAAAGCTGACCAACCTCTCAGTCCATACAGAAAAGGGAGAAGTGCCCCAAGACTTCAAAGATGCATCTATTGTGCACATCTACAAGGGGAATCGTCCTGTGACAATCATCATGGGATTCCCTCTTGTGTATCACATGAAAGATTCTTGCCAGGGTCACTTGAACCGACTCATCACCCACATAGCAGAATCCATCGTCCCTGAATCACAGTGCGAGTTTCGCGCAGGCAGGGGCACAACTGACATGGTATTTGTTGTTCGCCAGCTACAAGAGAAGTGTCGTGAGCAGAATCAGGAAGTCCATATGGTGTTTGTTGATCACATCAAGGCCTCCACCGTTAATTGGACTGGCGTATGGAAGATCCTTCACAAGTTTGGTTGCCCGGTAAAGATTATCTCAGTGATTGATTCATTCATGATGGCATACAGACGAGAGTGCAAGAAAACGGAGATACCTCTGACCCATTGCCAGTGAACAGAAGAGTGAAGCAGGGATGCGTTTTAGTTCGCACCCTCTTTTCCATTCCATTCTGAATGCTGCGATGCTGATTGATGCATTCCGGGACTGTGACGAGGGGGTATACATCCAGTTACGTTCAAATGGCAAACTATCTTCGACGACTTCAGGCCAAGACTAAACTATTTGATGTCCTTCTGAGAGAGTTCCGCTTTGCAGATGACTGTGCACTGGCCGTGCACTCCCACGAAAAAATCCAATGCATTACGATCGCATTGCAAGTGCCTGTCAGCGCTTGGGACTTACAATCAGTCTTGGTAAGACCAAGGCCATGTTCCAACCTTCACTGTCCGCTACTAGCAATGCTCCACCATCACGCGCCGTGATCAACGACACCGAGATCAAAACTGTGGACAAGTTCTGCTATTTGGGGCAGCACTGTAAGCAGCAATGGATTTCTGGATGCAGAAGTGTGATGTTGCGCATCTCAAAGGCCAGCTCTGCCTTTGGCAGACTCTCAAAGAGTATGTGGCAAGACCATGGCTTCAGATTGCGCACAAAGGTTGTCGTGTACAGAGCTGTGGTTCTGAGTGCTCTCCTCTACTGTTGTGAGACATGGACCATGTACCGCCGACACATCCAACAACTCGAACAGTTCCATCAACGATGCTTGCGCAAAATCTGCGGCATCAAATAGCAAGACAGAGTGTCCAACCTACAGGCAATGTGTAGGCCCACCAGCATGTGCCCTGGCGTTCATGAACCAACCCTCAGCTATGGGAAAATAGCAGGGCAGAGAGTGTTCTTCAGCTTTGGTCGGCTACCCCTCTGGGAGACAGATCACCTGAAGAACAAAGCTGCACCTCCTGGGGCAGCCCTACACGTGACAACTACTGTGCCTGTGGGGCAATGAGCCCAAGAAGGTGAGAGGATGGAGAAGAGACAGCACAACTCTCCTTCACTTTAAAAAGTCCCCTGTGCTTGTCAGGCAAGTAGGTACGCTGATAAAGCCAAAGGCAACATTTCCCAGCTACTGCGGCGATGGAGAAGGAGTGACGGGGACAGGCAAAGGATTTTGTTGCAGGTCCTTGGCAATACCTCTGCACGTGGGCCGCCGCAGGTTGGTGATCGTTCATCATACACCAGGGTAGATGCGGTGCTCGTGTTCTACAGTGACAAAGCAGCTTTATTCAGGGATAGCATTGCTACAGAACTGAAATCATTATGTAAACAGCATCAATGTAGAGGATACTCGTTGAGCCTTTGCTTGAGGATCCATTTACAGATGCAAGTCTGGGGAGTCAAACGGTGTCAACAGTCAGTGCAGTTCTAGAGTCAATGGATTTATTTGATTTGCTGATCCGTGGTGTTGATGACTCTGGGGCATCTGATGACTCAGTTTCCCTTGGCACAGCAGTATTTTCTGTTTCTTGTGACTGGTCATCATTGCATGAATATTGTCCAGGTCCATGATCATGCCATAGTCTGTTACATGAACTACCTTGTACTTGGACCTTGATCTGCCCCGATGCAAATGACAACACCAGATAACGTCTTCGTCCTCTTTCCCAGTCGCTCATCAACTTGGGAGACTATCCCTTCTTCCTCAGCGGGTTGTAAAGTTCCAGGTTTGAAGCTGATGGTATGAGCTTGAGCATCATACTGGGCTTTCATTGCATTTCCTGACATCTTCAGATTCTGCCTCACTTGATGGTGTGTCTCTTCCAACCTTTCTTGCAGCTCATGGACAGACTGTGGGCATCAGCTAGAAGTTCATCACTTGGAGTTTTTCCTGCAAGCAAGTCTGTTGGAAGCCTCAATTCATGCCCCATCATCAACATTGCTTGAGAATAGCCAGAGGACTCATGCTCTGCAGATCTGGAAGCCATCAGAAGACCAGGTAACTTCGGATCCCAGTCTTGCTGTCACTCAAGACAGAATTTTGCCAGTTCTTGGCCTAATGTCCAATTGAATCTTTCCACCATCCCATCCGACTGTGGTCTTAGAAGTGTAGTTCTGGTCTTCCATATTCCCAATAGTTGGCAGCATTTTTTAAACAAAGATGACTCAAAGATCCTGCCTTGAGCAGAAAGCAGCTCCATGGGCAGACCAAAATGGGTGCAGAAAATGTCACCAGGACTCTGGCCACTATACCAGCCTCTTGGTCAGGGATAGCAAAAACCTCAGACCACTTGGTGAAGTAGTCCATGGCCACACAGATGTATCTGTTTCTATGAGAAATGACGGGTAGCGGACCAGTTATATGTCCACAGCAACCCTTTCCATTGGAGCGCCAGCCTGGTACAATTTTAAAGGTGCTCGTTCCGTCTTTTTCGGTCACTTTTTAGTACAGCAGACTTTTCATGTGTGACACCATTCTTCTACGTCTTGTCGCATACCGACCCAGTAAAAACGCTGTCTCAGATGACTGAGGATCTTTTTCACACCAAAGAGTCCCTCCTGTCAAATTGTTGTGGACCTCCATCATAACGTCAGCTCTCATCCTCCTGGGAAGCACAGTCACCGACCACTGTTCATGGCCATTTGGAGTATCCCATTTGCGTTCAAGGACACCCTCTTTCAGCCCGAGGATACCCTATTGTGTCCAGTAGGCCTTGGTAACTAGATCAGTGGTGGTAATTTGCTCCCAGGCTGGACGCATCGGACTGTCTCTCAAACATCTTATGATCGGCACCAAGCCTCTGTCTTCTGAGTCTTCTGCTTGCTGCTCAGGAAGTGTTGAACCTTTTGCAAAGACGGGTTGGACCTTGGCACGCCTGCATTTTTCTGACTTTTCTTTCTTTAAGCAGTGTTGACATTTCGCATCACACGGTCTCCTAATTAAATTGTCAGCATTCTGGTGTGCTCGTCCTAGTCTGCATTGGATATTGCAGTCATACTGCCCCCGTTTCCCCAAACAAGGAGCAAGCTGACCTTCAGGTTCTTTCAAAGTCTTGAGTCATTTCAGAGCAGCGTGGTCAGACCGTATTTGGAATCTTGCTCCATACAAGTAAGGATAGAAATGATCTAGGCTTTTGATGACTACCAGCAGTTCTTTTCTATTTCACAGTAATTCCGTTCTGGGACAGTCAGTGTTTGGCTGTAGTAGGCAACCATATGCTTCCTGCCATTAGCAACTTGAGAAAGCACACCGCCTATGCCCGAGTCACTGGTACCACAGTCTAGTATGTAGGGCTTTGAAGGGTCAGGCTATATCAGCACTGGGGCAAAGCTCAAGGCTTCTTTTAAAACAGATTGAAACTTGCCTAACAAAGCTCTGTCAAAACACATTTTCTGGCCAGATTTAGTGAGGTCATGCAATGGTGCAGCAACAGTGCCAAACTGCTTCACAAATCTCCTGTACTAAGTGCAAAAACCAAGGAAGCTCCTCAAAGAACTGACATCTGAAGGAATAGGCCAATCTCGGACTTCACTCTTCATCTGGTCTGTACTGACATCCTTCTTACTGACTACATGGCCAAGATACTGGACTTCCCTTTGAACAAATGGCATTTCTGGGGCTCAGCTTCAGCTGTGCTTCTCTGAATCTCTTGAACACGTCTGTCAGTCTTTGAAGTTCTTGGTCAAAAGATTGAGCAAAGACTATGATATTATCAAGGTACACAAGAGCTGTCTCCCAGTGTAGTCTTTCAGTACTCTTTCCATGAGGCGTTCAAAAGTGGCTGGAGCGTTGCATAGACCAAACGGCATAACTGAATTGCCAAAGGTCCCGGTCCAAATGAGAAGGCCATCTTCTAATTATCATTTTCTGCCATCTTGACTTGGTGGTACACTGACTTCATGTCTAATGTTGAAAACCACTTGGCTTCAGTAAAGGCATTCATCGTGTCATCAATTCTAGGACGAGGATAGGATCTTTCACGGTTGCGTCATTCAGGGTACGGTAATCAACACAACACCTCATCGAACCATCTGTCTTTCTGACTAACACCACGGCAGAGCACCAGGGACTGTTAGATCTTTCAACCACACCTTGCTTAATCAGGTCTTCCATCACCTCTATTTCCTGCCGACGAGCTAAAGCTATTCGTCTGGGAGCTTGCTTGATAGGATGTTGAGTGCCCGTATCAATGTGGTGTTCAACCATATCTGTGCAGCCTAAGTCATGGTCACCTGTGGAGAACATGTCTGAGGAAGGTCTCACTGATGTAGTTACCTCTTGTTTTGTTCCCACTTGTGTTTTCTGCATCAACTTCTCTACCTCTCAACAAGACAAGTGTAGAGTTGAGACTTTCTCCTTCAGACAACACAGATCTTGGTGTTCAACCACTTCCCGCCTGACTAGTTAGACTTTTTCTTCACATTCTGTCAGACAATCTGTCATAGTATCAGTTCCCTGTTTTATTTCATTTTAAGAAAGTTCATCGTTTCTTCAAACTTTAAGGAAATGTTTTCATTCTGTTCCCGAAACATCACCTTCATAGTTTTTACTATTTTGTTCAGATCTGAAGATCCTTCTTGTTATTCGTCTCCTGAGCATCTTTACTACGGGTCCTTATTCCTTGTTCAGCTGCCATGATAAACAGACTAATAATAAACAGCCAAGATTTCACGATCTGTTTTGATCCCACACCTGACACCTATCATTATGATGAAGCAAAATCGTGACTGCTTACTCACCAGCTACTCCAAACCCACTTGAGAATCTTTAAAACACATTTACTTCTGTATCTTGATCTCCAATTTCACCGTTAAGTCCGTCGAACCAACGCTCTCATTCCATCCCACAAGAGAAAGAAAAACATCGTTGAAAAGCTCCCCGAATCCTCGTTCATGACAACAATATAACGATTGGTTAATCTTTGAAGTTCTCGTCCTGTTGACCTCTCTCGTGATATCAATTTACTAATGAGATTTCCGATCGTCTGCATGGTAAGCGGTCTACTACAGCCTACACTAGATCATAACACTACGGACAGAGTCAAAGACGGGATTGAAACTTATATTGTATCACCTGATTTTATAGAATGCAACCCGGCATTTTCTGCATTTTCGAGTTTTCAGAGATGTAACTCATTTGTTCTTTCTGAGGAACAGGAATATTTTCATTTGATAAACGGGAGGACATCCTCACAGTCAAATAATCCAAGTCGATTTTTTCTAAGACAGACAAATGGACCAATTACATAGAATTTACACAATCAGTTATCAGATAACATCACAAGGTAATCAGTGACACTACCGTCAGTGTCAGAAATGTACATCCATCAGCCATCAAAGCCCCACCACACATACCGTAAACTATCCACAAACGTAAAGCAGGACATGAGTGTGATGAATGTTTACGGTAAGAATTTTAAACCTAAGCTTGTGATTGTCTCCCAATAGCTACAGAAGTGCTTCTTTGATGTGACATACTCTCGTTAAGAATGAGAGTCCATGAAAGGTCTTATTTTCTGCTTTTATCTCCTGACAACACGATACACACTCACCCAAAGTAAAGTCAGTCACTGAAACAGTCGTCCACATTTACGATCCTATTGTCCAGTATCAAGAGATGTATAAAATGGTGAACCCTCCCATCTGCGTATGGGCATAAACGTATTTCGCATCCTTATGTACGTCCAACAATGAATTATCTCTTGTAAGAGAAAGAATCCTTGAATATTTTTAAGCTATTTAGTCATGGGCGCCTATGTATTTCATCACGGGAGCAATAGTTATCATTCTTGTTTGTTATTTACTGTTTACTGTTTCCTGCCTCATTTGATATTTACTTTCATTTCAATCAAATCGAGATTACCTGCATGCACTTGTCTGACTATATTCAAGATCGAAAAGGCTGTGCCAGTCTTGAATAACTGTCAATTTGTATTTGTTTCATTTCTCCAGTTGTTGTTACTGTGAAGATGTGTCCGGTATAGGGTCTATAAGCAAGCTTGGAACGTCCTTTTTGAGGGTGTTTCCTTGTTTGATCTTTGTGCACTGTGCTGGCATATCTGCTAGGTGATTCGGTGTCATAAGCAGCATTCCTTTGGAGTTATGGGCGTGTATTTATTTCAAA
The DNA here is from genome assembly GCA_016801955.1 of Conus betulinus. Classification (NCBI taxonomy): domain Eukaryota; kingdom Metazoa; phylum Mollusca; class Gastropoda; order Neogastropoda; family Conidae; genus Conus; species Conus betulinus. The sequence goes on along the minus strand of JADBJO010011622.1, from coordinate 28,254 downwards.
ATGGAGCAAGAGTTACCCTGCTTGCTTGTTATTTTCTGTTTACTGTTCCCTGCCTCATTTCATATTTATATTTTTGTTGTATTTTGATCAAACTCTTTTCTCTTACCAAGCGCACACCACCACCAAAACTCATGCCATGTCTCAACAGCTTAAAAGCACGCTCACTTAATACCGTAAAAACTAGGAAATCCGTCAGATAAAAAAAATTCGGAAAGACAAAGAAGTTCGTAAGAACACACGAAATAAAGAAAATCTATGATGTGGCAAAGCAAGAATGAGAATGTTTTAAGTTTGTTTACCAGTAACGGGATCACAAACAACAGTAGGATTACTAAAATTTTTTAGCAACATTTCATTTTGTGCAAACAACATGACCAGAAACAGTGCTTGCAGCAACGACAACACAGTGAAGATATTGAGTGGCCCTAAGCTCTGTCACTGCACGTGAAGCATGGGTCACGGCTAACAGCGACCTCGGTCATCGACAGTGCCACTGACAACACGACGGTGTGATCAACCTGTTTAGAGCCCCTGTCCCCATCACTGCACGTGCAATATGGATCGCCGCTGATAGTGATATACCCTTCTTTGTTTAAACACACGGATTAGGGGGCAGGTTTGAAACGTGTTGCTTTAGATCGAGTCCCCATACTTAACAACTGCACTGGATCAATTACATCAGACACGCGACTTGTATGTTCATTACATTTTGAAAAGAACACGTCTGACCACTATTCCCACAAGGCTGTCGTCATGATCCAGTCCGAGCTTTTTACTATCTACAGCCAGATGATTGAACACCATCAAAGCCTGACACACTTTCTTCCCCCTGTCTTCATCGTATCTCACACACTCGTATGGAGAAGTCCTCACTAAAAAAAGATCTTGCGACTTTTAATTTCATCTTAGTGCTCAGGAGTTTGGTTACATTCTTGAAGATGATGTCCCTGGGTGATCATAGAGGTGTTGGGTTTGGAGCTCCATCTGTGGACGCAGTTGAAAACAGTGTTGTCGGACAACTCCAGCTTGTCTGTTGTCAGACCCTGCGATGCACCCTTACACTGCTCCCTCACTCTGCTCCCTCACACTGCTCCCTCTCAATGTACCCTCACACTGCACCCTCTCAATGCACCCTCACACTGCACCCTCTAAATGTACCCTTACACTGCTCCCTCACACTGCACCCTCAATGCACCCTCACACTGCATCTTCTAATGTACCCTTACACTGCTCCCTCACACTGCACCCTCTCAATGCACCCTCACACCTGCACCCTCTAAATGTACCCGTACACTGCTCCCTCACACTGCACCCTCTCAATGCACCCTCACACTGCACCCTCTAAATGCACACTTACACTGCTCCCCCACACTGCACCCTCTAAAATGCACCCCTCTAAATGCACCCTACACTGCACCCTCTAAATGCCACCCTCACACTGCACCCTCTAAATGCACCCTCACACTGCACCCTCTAAATAAAATGCACCCTCACACTGCACCCTCTAAATGCACCCTCACACTGCACCCCTCTAAATGCACCCCTACACTGCTCCCTCACACTGCATCCTCACCTCTCACCCTCTCACTCTCACAGTGACCCTCACAGTGCACCCTCAAGCAATGCACCCTCACACTGCTTTCTCTCACTGCACCCTCTCGCTTCACCCTCCAAATGCACCCTCTCACTGCACCCTCCCAAGGTGCATCTTTTCACTGAACCACCTCACACTGCGCCCTCTCACTGCACCCTCTCATTACACCCTCACACTGCACCCTCACACTGTACCCTCTCACTGCACCCTCACCCACTGCACCCTCTCATTACACTCTCACACCGCACCCTCTCATTACACTCTCACACTGTACCCTTTCATTACACTCTCACACTGCACCCTCACACTGTACCCTCTCACTGCACCCTCACACTGCACCCTCTCATTACACTCTCACATGCACACGCTCACTCTCACTACACTCTCTACACTGCCACTTCCTCATACACTCCACAGCCTCACTGCACCTCTCACTGCACTACTCACCTCTCACTGCAACCCTCACATCACCCTGCATCTCACACTGCACCCTCTCATTACACTCACACTGCACCCTCACACTGCACCCTCTCATTACCTCACACATGCACCCTCACACTGCACCCTCTCATTACACTCACACTGCACCTCACACTGCACCCTCTTCATTACACTCACACTGCACCCTCCACACTGCAACCCCTCACGCATACCTCACACGTGCACCCCCGCACACGGCACCCTCTCATTCACTCTCTATTTACACTCTCACACGTGCACCTCACACAGCACCCTCTCTATTACACTCTTATTACACTCTCACACGTGCCACCCTCACACTTGCACTCTCCTTCAGACCCGGCACCACCTCACACTGCGACCATCTCATTACATTCCTCACACTGAACCACTGTTTCATGTTCCTTCAAAGAGAACCTCAGGCAGGACCAGCAACTGGACATTTGTTTTACTTGATAAAAAGCGCATCAGGCTTTCTAACTGGATCCTGGTCAACTGTGAGTGAGAACCCACTTCCATGTAAGCAAAAAAGAAAACTCTGGTAATCGAGCACAATCTATTTCCTCACATGATTTTAGGTCCATCTGGAAGAGCATACAGAACAATGACACTCGGCGAACAGATGTTTTTTGTTTTCGTGGTATAAGATGGTGGACTTAAAACTCGTTCTCAAATTCAAAGGCGGAAAATAGGAACAGACCCAGCCCTATGGAGGCCAGTGACATAGCCTGTATAAATCCAGCAATACAAAGACACACAAACAAAATTGATCAGATACATCGACGAAAATGTCCCGAGGTAACCACATTTAAAAGCGTTGAAGGACAGCACGAGGTTTGATTCCAGGACAAGGCAGAAATTAATAAAAAGTAGCGACATATCTAAAATATCCCCAGATGTCTTTAGTTCCAGGATTGGGGGTGATGCAAAACACTCTATCCCAGCCGAAAATACTAACTAATAAAACCTCAGCTCAGACTATCACAAAAGCACTTCCAAGACTTACGGCGGCCCCCCATGATTGCATGGCCCGCGCCCAGACTCCATGGCAGGTTAAGCGTTTTAAAAAGACAGACGGGGACGTGGACGAAGAAAGAATCTTCCTCCAGTGTATGCTTTATTAGTATTTCACCACAAAGGAGCAGGTCGGAGCGAGGGGGAAAGCCGACTAGATGACAGCTGTTTTGCGTCGTGACAATACTCATCCGAGGTTTGCTCATGGATCTCTTGGTCACCTGCTGAACTGAGAATCCACTGTACCATAATAACGAAGGAAGAAAAGCTCCAACAATATGAGTAGATCTCGTTGCTACAGTGACGGGTAGCAAAGACAGAGAGCACTCTTGTGGAAGGGTGAATATAAGACTTTTATGTTGAGGAAGATTGAAACACTAAAATTGATCGGGAACCTGAAAGCGCACCGAAAATTCAAAGAGACACGCCTATGAGGGCCACCCGGATGAGGGCCAGTAACTATGATAACACTCCACAAGGGTTTAAATACATTACAATTACAAGAAATTCGCGAGACCTAAAACATTTGGAGTCGAGCACCACTCCACAAGCCTGGGTAACTCAAGGTTGAAAAAACAAGGCCATGCAAAAGATAGAAATAATAAAAAGACCTGGGCCCATAGGCGACCGAGTGCATTTCAAGATGGGAGTGGAACAAAAATCAACAATCCGCACCAATTAAAATACGTAACCTTTTAAAAAAACAGACGTACTTTTGTGTTGTCGCGGCCTGGGTGTGTAGATACGGGTGATGTTTTAGTATTCTGACACAAAGACAGATCATAGGTAAACAGTGTTTGAATCCTAACTTTTTCTACTGTGTTGATTTGGACGCTGCGCACGTGACTGGTGAGGTAGAGAACTGCAATGTTTTGCGAGGGGGGCGGGTGTTGTCTTCACGAGAGATGATTGTCAAGTCCCGGAGTTCCCGACGAGGAGAGAGAATTGGAGGGCACTGTAGCCTTGGGGCGGAGCCGTGAGCTTGACTTATGTCAGAACCGGTGGGGTTGTATACAGGAAGAACCATAATTTTCCTTTAGCCGGGGAGCGAGGAGAGAGGAGTAAGTGGCCCGAGATTTTTATTGTAGCAGAGGGACAAACTCGCTGCAGAGTTTCTTTTTGTCGAGAATATGATTCGCGAGGCTATGCAGCTTAGAGGACAATCATGGTAAATCATGAAAGAAAAGAAAAAACTTGTTTGGTAAGGGATGTAGGACGATTGATTGGAGGAATTAAAAAAAGAGAGATCATGTAATGAGGAGCATTTTGTGAAGAGACCGCCGTAAGTGTATTTTTTTGTACTTGGAAAGAATTTTTCTTCGCAGATGAATTATTTGGTAAAGCATTTACTACTGTATGTTAAGAGTCAAGGTAAGTTGCTTATAGCCCAGCCCGACCAGCAGAAGAAGTATCAGACGGCTGGCACCAGCGTTGAATCCAACCACAAGTCATTCATTGTACTAGCAGTTACATGTTTAAGAATACATTTCTGAAAAAACAGATTCCGAATGAATTTGAGCCTTTGGTTTCCACTGTGAGGTGAGGATGTGCTTCGCATCCATGTCGTATAAGAGGGATGCGTAATATCTTTTGTTGTATGTTTTTGCTATAGCAATGTCTTTGAAAGAGTATACACTATACTCTAGCATCACAGTAGGATTGGGGGTTTCTTATAGATAACGATGCTAGACAATACAACATGGTACTCGAAGTTCCGTTCCTCATGGAAACTTAATTCCCGCTGTGGAAGGTTTTTAGACAGAGAAGAACTTGGGGCAACTTTTTTGTGAGTGGTAATAAAGAATCTATATTGCTGCTTTATGCATGAGAAAAAAGAAGAAGGAGCTGACATCGAGTATAGGTGCATGCTAGGATACTTTGTGAAAGTTTGTGTTCATTGATGAATTGTGACGCGTTTTTCATAAAAATTTGGTTAAGGCAGCTCAAGAAGAAACGAATTCCTTTTTTCCACATCCTCGTTGGGATAAAGGGAGTAGTGCGAGGTATGGGTAACATTCCGTCGTGTGTATGATTGAGTTGCATCGGCGGTGTGTGCACAGTAAGGGTAGGGTAGGAGGGAGAGGAGATGGTGTGAGGGTGAGGGGAGGGGGGAGGGTGGAATGAGCAGAGAAAGTGCATTCCCCGTATCGTGTTAACAGTGACCAGACAGCCCACGGCTGCTTTATGCTTTGAGTAGAGCTCATCAGGATTGCAGAGGGTGTGTTCGTCATTCTTTAGAGTATGGTGCATTTCTGTGTCTGACAGAGGGGTTTTAGTTCAGCCACACGCTATGTCTCACGCGTGTTTGAGCCTGATATCGTTTACCACCGCGCCAGAGCCCAAGCACCAGAAAAATATAGTTTATTACTTTGAGAAGCTATTTGTATTTGTGCCAGTTGTATGTAGCCAGTGTGCAGTGTATCGTCACTAGAGGCCGGATGCAAAAGAGAAAGCACGCTATGCATCTCTCCTTTTGACAAAGTACGACCCATTCGTACTGTGGTTGCTCTGGCGTTCCCTCGTTTTTTCTTTTTCTTGCTTGTTCTGCCCAGCTGTAATCACTTTCTCCTGTCCTTTCAACTCGCCTTCTCCCCTTTTTTCTCACCAACAACCGTACGCACGCGCTTTTGCATTAGTGGATGTTTTCCCGTTGTATTAGTTTCAATTCGTTTGCTCTATCTCTCGCCTCTCCATCTACGCTGTGTGTACTCACGTGGATCCTCTGCTATCTCTCCTCTTACCATTGTTTTTGGGTTACTTCTGCCTGTTTTTCTCATTGGTTCGTATTCCTTCACCTATATTCATTGTGTGGCGCTTTATACTATTCGTTCTTTCCGTTTTGTTTTTAATTTACACTTAGCTTCTTATTCCCCACCGTTGGTGTCGTTGCCTGTTTTGTGTTTTTTTTTTTGTGCTTTATCGTTTGTTTTCTTTGAATTTTACGCCACTCGTATGATTTCTTGTTATTTGACCTTAGTGA
>JADBJO010011622.1:12500-19438 GCA_016801955.1 Conus betulinus | reverse complement strand
CAGGTGCATCTCAAATGGTCAATCTTTGCACGTTCAAGGAGGCTGCGTGCAGGTGGATGGGTCCGATGGCGGCCTCGGGATGGTGTCGTATACTCACACTAGCCCCGCAGTCAGGCAATAACTGTCGTCAGTAGTGCCTTTTATGGTGACGACCTGCGGTTATTATCATTATCGTAACTTAACCAGAAGAAACGCTGTCACTGAATATCACCGAGTGACTGTGCAGCAGCGTAGGACATGTCTCCTCTGGTGAGTCGTCTCCCAACGGACTTGGTGTTGAGAAGCCTAGTGGGCCGAGTCCGCTGCAGGACGAACCTTGATGTAGCTATGCAAAAGGAGCCAGGGTGAGTGGCAAGGGGGAAAAATGCCACTGCACGGCACTTCAGGAAGACCAAAAAGTCAGCCTGTTCATTCTTTTCTATCTGAAGGAAGACCAAAAAAGTCAGCCTGTTCATTCCTTTTGTACCTGAAGGAAGACCAAAAAGTCCGCCTGCTCATCCTTTTCTATCTGAAGGAAGTCCAAAAGTCGGCCTGTTCATTCCTTTTCTATCTGAAGGAAGTCCAAAAGTCGCCTGTTCATTCCTTTTCTAACTGAGGAAGACCAAAAAGTCAGCCTGTTCATTCCTTTTTCCATCTGAAGGAAGACCAAAAAAAGTCAGCCTGTTCATTCCTTTTCTATCTGAAGGAAGACCAAAAGATCAGCCTGTTGTTTCCTTTTCTATCTGAAGGAAGACCAAAACGTCAGCCTGTTCATTCCTTTTTCTATCTGAAGGAAGACCCAAAAAAAAATCAGCCTGTTCAGGTCCCTTTTCTATCTGAAGGAAGACCAAAAGATCAGCCTGTTCATTCCTGTTCTATCTGAAGGAAGACCAAAAGATCAGCCTGTTCATTCCTTTTCTATCTGAAGGAAGACCAAGAAGTCGACCTGTTCATTCCTTTTCTATCTGAAGGAAGACCAAAAAGTCAGCCTGTTCATTCCTGTCTCTATCTGAAGGTAGACCAAAAAAGTCAAGCCTGTTCATGTCCTTTTCTATCTATCTGAAGGAAGACCAAAAGATCAGCCTGTTCATTCCTTTTCTATCTGAAGGAAGACCAAAAGATCAGCCTGTTCATTCCTTTTCTATCTGAAGACCAAGACCAAAACGTCAGCCTTTCATTCCTGTTCTATCTGAAGGAAGACCAAAAAAAAGTCAGCCTACTCATTCGTTTTCTGTCTGAAGGAAGACCAAAATCAGCCTGTTCATTCATCCTTTTCTATCTGAAGGAAGACCAAAAAAGATCAGCCTGTTCATTCCTTTTCTATCTGAAGGAAGACCAAAAAAGATCAGCCTGTTCATTCCTTTTCTATCTGAAGGAAGACCAAAAAAAGTCAGCCTGTTCATTCCTTTTCTATCTGAAGGAAGACCAAAAAGTCAGCCTTTCATTTCCTTTTCTATCTGAAGGAAGACCAAAAAGTCAGCCTGTTCATTCCTTTTCTATCTGAAGGAAGACCAAAAAGTCAGCCTGTTCATTCATCTGAAGGAAGACCAAAAACGTCAGCCTCCTTTTCTATCTGAAGGAAGACCAAAAAAAAGTCAGCCTCTAAAGGAAGACCAAAAAGTCAGCCTGTTCATTCCTTTTCTATCTTGAGGAAGACAAAAAAAGTCAGCAATTTCTATCTGAACGAAGACCAAAACAGTCAGCCTCTTTCATTCCTTTCCTATCCTTTCTGAAGTATACTGTGGATGACGAAGGGAAGTCGACCGGGGTGGGTGGGAGTGGAGGGTGGGAAAGGGTTCGTTCACCTCCGAGGACACGACGACTGACACCCACGGTTCCCCTAATGAACAATAACGGTACTTTTCCTCTTCCTGTAAGGACAACGAGCTAGGGCTGTTGTATAACCATCACATGACAAGCGTTTTCACCGTGGGAGAGCATCCTGAGGACAATGTATGGTCACTTGTTAGCTTCAGAAGGTCATCGTTACAGTTTTCACAACGAGAACAGTAATTATTTTCTACAAGAAAGAGTTACATTTTAAACTGAGGTGACTGTAGTCGGAAATTAAAACAAAACTTATCATCGTCATCTCCATAGTGAACGAAGCCCTTTCAATTAAAAGAGACAAACAAATTACAAGACAAAACACGACGCGTTTCGAGCTCTCCGGTCTTCTACAGGCAAGATAAACGGCGTTCAAGACGACGAAAACGAAGAACGAACAACATTTCATCTCCTCAAATCGGGCGCAAAATGGCGTGGAATGACAAGATTTTCTCAGTCTGTTGTTCTTTCTTGGCGGGTCTCTATGCCCCGCGGATTGCCCTTCTAAATTTTCGTACACAAACTGGATGCTGGCGTTTCACTGGTTTCGGGTTTAAAGGATAGAATCAACAGTGCATGGATACAAACTGACGTCTGTCACCTCTATCTATTGCAAGGCAGTTCACTACAGGATGGGTAAGTGTACAAGCCCAATATGTCGCTCCTCCCCACCTCCCCCGTTCATTAATAATCACTTGCTCTCCTCACGCTCCAAACACACACACACACGCGCGCGCGCACCCACAGACAGAGACAGACCGAACACACACACACACACACACACAGGCAGAAAACTCACTCAGGGAAAGAGAGTGGAGGGAGCGAGGGAGGCACAGAGAGCAATACAGGCACACGTACCTGACCTCAGCGTTTTACACCGGTAATGCCAGCGTGCCGCGTGAGGCTGTAACAGCAATGAACACGAATCATTGGATCATGAAGTTTTGTGTCCAAAAGCGGTCGAGAGCGTGGGGACTTGGAAAGAGACTGAAAGACCGTGAGACTGCTAGCAAGGCAGAACGAGAGGGAGCGAAGGAAAGTATAGACTACAGAAGGGGGAAGATGTTTGTCTTGATATTTAGGCTTCATATTCACGTTTTAACATGTAAGGGCTCATATCGGGACAAAGATCCTTCCCCTTAACAGAATACGCGAGGAAACAAAACACCGTTTTACACACACACACGCACGCGCGCGCACACACACGCACAGACAGAGAAAGTCAGTGTATGCCTGTGTGTATGTGTGTGTGTGCGCGCGCGCGCGCGTGCGTGCGTGCACACGCGCGTGCATGTGCGACAATGCTTTTGCACGCGCGCGTTCACTTTAGCTAACATCGTCATGCCCATAGTAAACGAATCCTTTCAGTTAGCAGGGCTGCCAACACGAAGCAAAACCACATGACGCCCATACTTCGCTGATGTCAGGTTCTACGTCAACGAACTGTGACTTCCTGCTGCTGCCACAGTAAATGCTTCACTCACCCTGGACGTGTGTCGTCGGTGCGAAATACCGTGCTCTGTAGATTTTGTTCCATGACTTTGTTGTTATGCCAAAACTACATGTTTACTTCCAAAATATATAGATCGACAAACATATATACAGAGAGAGTTAGTTAGACAACCGTGATCAAATATGAATCAACGCCTTATTATGAGAAATTGTTCATTCACGGACATTCTGGGTTACCGGAGAACGGAAAGGCTTTGTTCGTTCACAAAAACTATGTCCTGACGATCTACAGCAAGGGTTCGTTCCTTAACGTAAAGAATGGGTCGCTGAGGACACACTACAAGGTGTGTTCCTTTCCTTAAAGTATGGGTCACAGCTACCCACCTCACGGGTTGTTTCTTCACATGAGCTATGGGTCCATGTGGACCCTTAACAAGGGTCTGTTTCTTCGTATGAAGTATGGGTCTCTGAAGACCCATAACCAACATGATGTTTCTTTTCGCATAAAGTATGTCACTGTAAACCACATCAAAGGTCTGTTCCTTCACATAAAGCATGGGTCACTGAACATGAACCACTTTTTTTTCCCCTCGGAATAAAGTACGGGTTATCGAATTTCACGATGATTTCTTCCTTCAAAGAAGTATAGATCACTAGCACCTACAACAAAAGTTTGTTTGTTTTTCAGTCATATGGATTGCTTGACACAAAAAGATTTGGTTCCTTCGCAAAAAGTATGCGACACTGAACATCCATATGCATGGATTTGTTACTTCATCAAGAGAATGGGCCATTTAAAACTCACAATGGTCTGTTTCATCTTACAGAGTGCATGTCATATAGCACCCACGAGAGTTTTTATACTTCACATGAAGAATGGGTCACTAGCACGAACAAAGTTTTTTTTTTTTTCCCGGTTACATAAATTATGGGTCCCTAACACAACCGCCACGTTAATCAGTTGTTTTCTTGTCAGTTACAGAAAGTATGCGTCACTAGCACTACCACCATTTTTTTTTTTTTGAGAAAGAAGTGAGCGGTTGAATAACCAAGATTTTTTTTTTTTTCGGTTACATGAAGTATGGGTCACAAGCACCTAGAAGAGCCCGTTCATTTACATATAGTATGGGTCACCAGCATCTTCAACATGGTTTTGTTCCTTCATATAAAGTATGGGTCAGTAGCATCTACAACAAGGTTTTCTTTTTTGGGGGGTGGGGTGGGGGGTGTTACAAAAAATCCAACTCCCTAGCACCTTAAACAAGAGTTAAGTCGTTCACACACAGTATGGGTCACTAGCACCAACAGCAACACTTTGCTCCCTCACATAAAGTATGAATCACTAGCACCTACAAAGCTTTGCTCTTTCACATAAAGTACAGGTCACTCGCACCTACAAGGTTTTTGCTCTTTCACATACAGTATGGGTCACTAGCACCTGCAACAAGGTTTTGCTCCTTCACATAAAGTATGGGTGACAAGCACCTACAAGGTTTTGTTCCTCCTCAAAGTATGGGTCACTAGCACCTGCAACAAGGTTTTGCTCCTTCACATAAAGTATGGTTCACTAGCACCTACAACAAGGTTTTGCTCCTTCACATTAAGTATGGGTCACAAGCAATTACAACAAAGTTTTTGCTCCTTCACATAAAGTATGGGTCACAAGCACCTACAAGGTTTTGCTCCTTCACATAACGTATGGGGGACAAACACCCACAAGGTTTTGCTCCTTCACATAAAGTATGGGTCACTGGCACCTACAAGAAGGTTTGGCTCTTTCACATAAAGTATGGGTCACAAGCACCTACAACAAGGTTTTGCTCTTTCACATAAAGTATGGGTCACTAGCCCGACAAGGTTTTTTCCCCCTCACATAAAGTATGGGTCACTAGCACCAACAGCAACACTTTGCTTCCTCGCATAAAGTATGAATCACTATCACCTACAAAGCTTTGCTCTTTCACATAAAGTATGGGTCACAAGGTTTTGCTCGTTCACATACAGTATGGGTCACTAGCACCTGCAACAAGGTTTTGCTCCTTCACATAAAGTATAGGTCACAAGCACCTACAACAAGGTTTTGTTCCTCCTCAAAGTATGGTTCACTAGCACCTACAACAAGGTTTTGCTCCTTCACATAGAGTATGGGTCACATGCATCTACAACAAGGTTTTGCTCCTTCACATAAAGTATGGGTCACAAGCACCTACAATGTTTTGTTCCCTCACATAAGTATGGGTCATTAGCACCTACAACAATGTTCTGTTCCCTCACATAAAGTATGGGTCAATAGCACCTACAAGATTTGTTCCTCCACATAAAGTATGGGTCATTGGCACCTACAACAAGGTTTGTTCCCTCACGTAAAGTATGGGTCATTAGCGCCTACAAGATTTGTTCCCTGACGTAAGTATGGGTCACTAGCACCTACAACAAGATTTGTTCCTTCACATAAAGTATGGGTCATTAGCACCTACAACAAGGTCTTGCTCCCCCACATAAAGTATGGATTGTTAGCACCTACAAGAAGTTTTGTTCCTTCACATACAGTATGGGTCATTAGCACCTTCAAGAAGATTTTGTTCCCTCACATAAAGTATGGATTGTTAGCACCTACAAGAAGGTTTTGTTCCTTCACATAAAGTATTGATCATTAGCACCTACAACAAGGTTTTGCTCCTTCACATAAAGTATGGGTCATTAGCACCTACAACAAGGTTTTGTTCCCTCACATGAAGTATGGGTCACTAACACCTACAACAGGGTTTTGTTCCCTCACATAAAGTATGGGCCACTAGCACCTACAAAATTTTGCTCCTTCACATAAAGTATGGGTCACTAGCATCTACAACAAGGTTTTGCTTCTTCACATAAAGTACGGGTCATTAGCACCTACAACATGGTTTTTCCTTCACATAAAGTATGCGTCACTAGCACCTACAACAGGGTTTTGTTCCTTCATATACAGTATGGGTTATTAGCACCTACAAGAAGGTTTTGTTCAATCACATAAAGTATGGATTATAAACATCTACAAGGTTCTGTTCCTTCACATAAAGTATTGATCATCAGCACCTACAATGACGTTTTTGTTTCTTTACATAAAATATGAGTCACTAGCATCTAGAACAAGGTTTTGTTCCTTCACATAAAGTATGGGTCACTAGCACCAAGGTTTTGTTCCTTCACATACAGTATGGGTCACTAGCACCTACAAGGTTTTGTTCCTCCTAAAAGTATGGGTCACTAGCACCTACAAAAAGGTTTTGCTCCTTCACAAAAAGTATGGGTCATTAGCACCTTCAAGGTTTTGCTCCTTCACAAAAAGTGTGGGGGGTCATTAGCACCTACAACAAGATTTTGCTCCTTCACATAAAGTATGGGCCACTAGTACCTACAAGGTTTTGCTCCTTTACATACAGTATGGGTCACTAGCACGTGCAACAAAGTTTTGCTCCCTTACCTAAAGTATGGGTCACTAGCATTTACAAAAAAAGGTTTGGCACTTTCACACACAGTATGGGTCACTCGCATTTAAAAAACGGGTTTGCTCCTTCACATACAGTATGGGTCACTAGCAACTACAGAAAGGTTTTGCTCTTTCATATAGAGTATGGGTCACTCGCATTTACAAAAAAGTTTTGCTCCTCACATACAGTATGGGTCACTATCAACTACAA
>JADBJO010011622.1:5000-7500 GCA_016801955.1 Conus betulinus | reverse complement strand
TCTGAAGCCAGACTGTGACCCCGGCAGTGACGGTTCTGACACAGCGCTGATCAGGCGGTTTAAGATGACTCTTGCAAGGATTTTCCCAGCGACTGAGAGGAGGGAGACGCCTCGATAGTTACCACAGTCAGACTTACTGCCCTTGTTTTTATACAGGGAGACAACAGTGGCATCTCGAAAGTCTTGTGGCATGATTTCTTCCCCCAAACGCTGCAGAGTACGTCGTGGAGAGTGTCCAGGGCCACTGGACCGGCTGCCTTGTACATCTCGGCTGGGATGCCGTCCATGCCTGGTGCCTTACCACTGCTCGTCTGCTTCACTGCCTTAGTGACTTCCTCGATGCTGGGTAGAAGATCAAGCTCTTCCAGGGCCGGCTTCTCCGGGATAGCATTCAAGGCTGAAGGGTCGACTGTTGACGGTCTGTTGAGTAAGGTGGAGAAATGTCCCCTCCAGCGTTGTGTGATGCTGTCCTCGTCTTTCAGCAGGGTCTTGCCATCTGCAGACAGGAGTGGGGTGGTGCTAGGTCTCTGTGGTCCGTAGACAGCCTTGAGCGAGTTGAAGAACTCTTTGGAGTAATTCAGGTCGGCATATCGTTGAACCTCATCAGCTTTCCTGTCCCTCCAGCTGTCTTGCATTGTGCGCATTCTCTCTGGGCTTTGCTCTGGATGTGCTTGAAGCGATCCTTCTTGGAGATGGAGGATAGATCGTTCTGCCAGTTGTTATAGGCAGTGTGTTTCTCTTCTAAGAGTTTGTTGATATCTTCATTGTTTTCATCAAACCAGTCCTGGTGGACATGCTTCTTGAGGCCTAGAGTGGCTTTGGCTGACTCTGTCACCGTCTGTTTGAACTGGTTCCATTGTTCTGTTGGGTCTCCAGTCAGCGGTCCCTGAGCAGTCAGTGTCTCATCTAGGTGAGTTTGGAATTTCTCTTTTACGAAAGGATTCTGCAGTTTTGAGATGTTGAATTTTGATCGAGCAGCCTTGGGCTTCCTGCGTTGGACTCTGGCTATGTGAAAATTGAAGACCGCCCTCACTAAACGGTGGTTTGTCTAACACTCAGCTCCTCGCATGGCTCTGGTGATCATCACGTCCCGTGTATCCTGCCGTCGAACAATGACATAGTCTATAAGATGCCATTGCTTGGACCTTGGATGCATCCACGTGGTTTTGTGTTTGTTGGCCAGTCTGAAGAGGGTGTTGGTGATGGTGAGACCGTTCTCAGCGCACACAGTCAGGAGCAGTAGCCCGTTGCTGTTCATCTTGCCGACTCCCTGGGAACCCAGAACTCCCCCCCCCCCCCCCCCCCCAGCTCTGGTGATCTGTCCCCACTCTTGCGTTGAAGTCCCCTAGGACTACTAGCTTGTCGCTTGCAGGAGTTGACTTCACAAGAGAGTCCAAGGTTTCGTAAAATCTCTCCTTGTCTTCCTCATAGCTTGTGAGTGTGGGGGGCGTAAGTACTGATGATGGTGACATGCCTGGAGCGACCGACGGGGAAGCGTAATTTCATCAGTTGTTCGTTGATGCCGGTGAGGAGATTAGGGAGTTGGTGTAGCAGAGTGTTGCGGACGGCAAATCCAAATCCATGCTGTCTGTCGTCATCTGCTTTCCCTTCCAGTAGAAGGTGTAGCCTCCCTCTGGTTCACAGATTGCTCCCTCCCCAGCAAAGCGAGTCTCGCTGAGTGCAGCGATGTCAATCCTGTATCGCGCCAGCTCTTTGGCTACAAGAGCAGTTCTTCTGTGAGGCCGTGTTGTGTTCTCTCTATCCAGCAATGTGCGCACGTTCCATGCACCGATAATGAGTCATAAATGAGATGATTATGAGACGGACGTAATCTTAAACTTAAAAAAAAAAAAAAAAGAAAATAGGGGGACAAAAAAATGTGGTCTGACCTGTAGTCGACCTTTACATAAGACTAGACAAAGCCATTAACCGACAGTGAAAGAGAGCAGACTGTTGCTTGGGTGGTTGTTTTTCAGACTCGCTAAGACTGAATGATGCAAGACTCTTTCCAAATCAGTTTCCTCAATTAATTCTGTCTGCGCGCGTGCGCGTGCCTTCGTGCGTGCGTGCGTGTGCGCGCGCGCGCGTGTGTGTGTGTGTGTGTGTGTGTGTGTGTGTGTGTGTGTGTGTGTGTGTGTGTGTGCACGCGCGCGGGCGTGCCCGTGCTTCTCATCTGCATCCCCTTTCTCAACAACAAAATATCAATCTGAAAAGAAAAGGGTTGACATGTAACCTTTCCGCCGCAGCTCGGTACAAACTAATTGTCAATTCTTTACGAAAAAGAAATCAGAAGAACAGGAGCCATATTCCAAATATAAAACACTGCCCTTATGCCCCCCCCCCCCTCCCCTATAGGTGGACAATTGACACCTGACATCCTATTCCCTCTCTTCTAAGCCTCTCCCTTCCATCTCCCGACCATATGCTTTTGTCATATTAAATGCGTTCTTCTCCCTTCTCCGAAATTTGTTCTCCATCTCTCCCCACCCCCATTCCATCC
>JADBJO010011621.1:32500-60000 GCA_016801955.1 Conus betulinus | reverse complement strand
AAGTAGATGGCCTCATCTGGTAAAAACAAAACAAACAGAGAAAAAAAAAGAAAAAAAAAACACTTCAGGAATCGGTCAGGGCAAATTTCGCTTTCTTGAAAAAAAAAAAAAACTGAAAAAAAGGGAAGGCAGAGGGACCTGTGTCCCCTATTCAAATTACAGTAATAGGCATGACCAACCAGCCTTTTCCTGACCACAGTGACACTGCTTCCACACACAGTGATAGAGATCTACAGCAACTGAGGTAAACACAGACAGCACACAACATGATGACTGATAAGAATGAAAGAAGGGAGATAATACGTCACAGAGACAGCCTAGAATCAGACTCAAATGTATGAATGTGTGTGTGTGTGTGTGTGTGTGTGTGTGTGTGTGTGTGTGCATCTAAAATTTGTACCAATGAACTTAATATAATTACTGACATAATGATGTTGGAGCACTTTTTAAATACCTCACAATTCAAGAACTGAAACTAACAGAAAAAGAAAACGCATTCAGATTAAACAGCTGACTGGAGTGTGTGGTAAGTATTTCTAAACTTTGTGACGAATTATGATTTTCTTCAGAAAAAAAGTATGTATGTTTAATTAAAGTAAGCATATTTGGTAAAAGGGAAAAAAAAAGTCGATCAACAGCAATTGACTAGAGCAATGTTACTAAAAGATTGAAAAAAAGAAATTAAAAAGGTAAAGTTATACTGGTTTCAAAGAAGGGTGTGTCATAAATATCCTAGTGACAAACAGTTTGCTGAGTAAGGTGGGAATCACACATAATGACCTGAGCTCTTTTTGCATATCTGATAAAGAGAGGGTACAATAATGTCTGCAGAGGTGTAGTTTAATTCGGTGACTTTTTTTTTAAAGAGACTTGGAAATGTTATGAAGGAAGAATATGAAAGCTGTGCAAGAATGAACTTAAATATAGAACTGGTTGTGTTGACTATGACGAATGCAAAAAAAAAAAAAAATCTTTGAGCAAGTTTATTTTGTATGCCAAATGCTTTATTTTCCAATGCAGGATAAAAATAAGATGAAACCAAGAATACAGTGTTTTCCAAGCAAACTGAAGAGTATGTTCAAAGCCAACGAACATATTATTTGCTTAACATGATGTACACTGATTTTTGCAGAAAATGGCCTCCATACATGAATCTTGTTGAGAGTTAATGAAAGCAATGTTATGCCTTGTGCGTGATTCCTCTTCTTTTTGTGTGCCTACTGTAAAGGCATTGTATCCAATGACAGAGCTCATAGTATAGAGGGATTACATTTCACTTGTTTACTACAGGTGTTGGAAATGTTGAAAATGTAATTTTTCCACTGTGCTTTAAACATTTTTTTAAAGAAAAATACACAAAAATGAGCCAAAAGAGGAGGGAGTTCTTATTCAGAATATAGGGGAAGGACAAGGGGGTGGACTCAACAGATAGAAAATAAATTTGAGACGTGAGACATAATTCCTGTTGGACGATGGATCAATAAATGACATGTGATCAGACTTTCTCCACAACTTGCATGCAGCCTTTCAACAGAATTTCATTCAAAGAGAATGTTTCAGAGAGAGATAGCGTGTGTGTGCGTGTGCGCGCGCGCGCGCGTTTGTGTGTGTGTGTGTGTGTGTGTGTGTGTGTGTGTGTGTGTGTGTGTGTGTGTGTGTGAGAGAGAGAGAGAGAGAGAGAGAGAGAGAGAGAGAGAGAGAGAGAGTAGACACTGTTCCAAGATTTTCCTTCTTCACCATTAATATCAGCATCCCATCATTATCATCATCATGATCATTCACCATGGTTTTAAAAACAGTAATTATCCATGTGACCAGGTCCTTCCTCTGCATCATCATCATCATCATCATCATCATCATCATCATCATCACCACTATCTTTCTCATCACCAACATTCATCGTTATTATGATAGCACCCATTATCCTTGTAACCAATGTCATTCTCCAGATCCTTCTCTTCATATCATCACCATCAATATCATCATCACTGTCATTATAATTACCATATTTTTATGGTTATAGTAGCACTAAGAACCCATGTAGCCACTAACACTGTTGCAGATCCTCCCTCTTCACCAGTCATCAGTCGGACAGACGGACAGTCTTACCCCCTCTGGAAGGTGAAAGAGTGACCTTGACCTGTTCACTGACCTCCCCTGGATATCCCTCTGCAGGGATCACGTGGCCAAGTGAAGGGCCAGCTGTCAACACCAATCCCCTACAGCTGTCTGTTGACAGGGGAGACAATCAAATGGATGTCACGTGCCAGGCCAGCAACGCGTTCACCCAGCATAAAGGATTAGAACTCAGAGATGACTTCACTCTGCAAGTCTACTGTAAGTTGTAACACACACATGTACACACGGACACAGACTGACAGCCAGCCAGACAGAAACACACACACACACACACACACACACACACACACACACACACACACACACACACAAACACAGACTGAAAGCCAGCCATCCAGAAACACACACACACACACACACACACACACACACACACACACACACACACACACGCTCGAGTCTGCGCCCGTATGCGAGAGTGCACACATGCAAACACACACACATGCACGCACGCATGCAGGCACACACACACACATGCACCCCTCCCCCACCCCTCCCACACACACACACGCGCGCGCACACACACACACACACACACACACACACACACACACACACACACACACACACACACACACACACTGACAGATACTTCATGCCACTTAATGTGTTGTCTGTGTGTTCACAATTTTCTTGATACTTACATTACCCAACTTGATCTCCATAAGCCTTGGACACACCTGTCAGCCCTGATTGAACCAACAGGCTAGATGGAGGGAACACATTTGATCAGAACACAGTGTGATGAAGTCATTGAACCCACAGGCTAGATGAATGGAAGACATTGTGATCAGAACACAGTGTGATGAAGTCATTGAACCAAACAAGTCTCAGGGGCCCCCTGAGCTCAACTCTATCACCCCATTTAGCTTTTGCTGCCTTGATAGAACTCTGACATATGTCTTCACTAGCAGACATTGACCGATATGTCTTCATTTCAGAGGATAAAACATGGAACACATTTTGATTGGCACACAGAGAGTGTGATTAAGTCATTGAACCCAAGAAGTCTTGTGGGCCTTCTCTTCTCAACTCTATCACCCCGTTTAGCTTTTGCTGCCTTGATAGAACTCCGACATATGTCTTCGATAGCAAAGAATGACCAGTATGTCTTTTCCTTTCAGAAGTTAACAAAGGGAACACATTTTGATTGGCACACAGAGAGTGTGATTAAGTCGAACCAAAGAAGTCTCATGGGCCTTCTCTTCTCAACACAATCAGCCTGTTTGGATTTTGCTGCCTTGATAGAACTCTGACATATGTCTTCGCTAGCAGACATTGACCGATATGTCTGTTCGTTTCTTTTTCACCAGTGACATTGGCTTTCATTTCTCCTGTCACTCTGGTTGTGTTAACAAACATGTCACTACCTTCTGCACTTGCCCTTCTTCCACTGCTAAACATAGCCTCTCCTGCTCCCCACAGAGAGGTGTTCCCCTTCATTGCTAAATATAGCCTGTCCCCTCCCACAGAAAGGTGTTCCCCTTCATTGCTAAATATAGCCTCTCCCGCTCCCCACAGAGAGGTGTTCCCCTTCATTGCTAAATATAGCCTCTCCTGCTCCCCACAGAAAGGTGTTCCCCTTCATTGCTAAATATAACCTCTACTGCTCCCCACAGAAAGGTGTTCCCCTTCATTGCTAAATATAGCCTCTCCTGCTCCCCACAGAAAGGTGTTCCCCTTCATTGCTAAATATAGCCTCTCCTACTCCCCACAGAAAGGTGTTCCCCTTCATTGCTAAATATAGCCTCTCCTGCTCCCCACATAAAGGTGTTCCCCTTCATTGCTAAATATAGCCCCTCCTGCTCCTCACAGAAAAAGGTGTTCCCCTTCATTGCTAAATATAGCCCCTCCTGCTCCCCACAGAAAGGTGTCCCCCTTCATTGCTGAATATAGCCCCTCCTGCTCCCCACAGGAAGGTGTTCCCCTCATTGCTAAATATAGCCCCTCCTGCTCCCCACAGGAAGGTGTTCCCCTTCATTGCTAAATATAGCCTCTCCTGCTCCCCCACATAAAGGTGTTCCCCTTCATTGCTAAATATAGCCTCTCCTGCTCCCCCACATAAAGGTGTTCCCCTTCATTGCTAAATATAGCCCCTCCTGCTCCCCCCACAGAAAGGTGTTCCCCTTCATTGCTAAATATAGCCTCTCCCCTCCCCAAGAGGAAGGTGTTCCCCTCATTGCTAAATGTAGCCTCTCCTGCTCCCCACAGGAGGTGTTCCCCTTCATTGCTAAATGTAGCCTTCCCTACTCCCACAGAAAAGTGTTCCCCTTCATTGCTAAATATAGCCTCTCCCTCCCCCACAGAAAGGTGTTCCCCTCATTGCTAAATATAGCCTCTCCTCTCCCCACAGGAAGGTGTTCCCCTTCATTGCTAAATATAGCCTCTCCCCTCCCCACAGAAAGGTGTTCCCCTTCATTGCTAAATATAGCCTCTCCTGCTCCCCACAGAAAGGTATTCCCCTTCATTGCTAAATATAGCCTCTCCCCTCCCCACAGAAAGGTATTCCCTTCATTGCTAAATATAGCCTCTCCCCTCCTCAGAGAAGGTGTTCCCCTTCATTGCTAAATATAGCCTCTCCTGCTCCCCACAGGAAGGTGTTCCCCTCATTGCTAAATGTAGCCTCTCCCCTCCCCACAGAAAGGTGTTCCCCTTCATTGCTAAATATAGCCTCTCTCGCTCCCCACAGAAAAAAGTGTTTCCCTTCATTGCTAAATATAGCCTCTCCCGGTCCCCACAGAAAGGTGTTCCCCTTCATTGCTAAATATAGCCTCTCCCGGTCCCCACAGAAAGGTGTTCCCCTTCATTGCTAAATGTAGCCTCTCCTGCTCCCACAGAAAAGCGTTCCCCGTCATTGCTAAATATAGCCTCTCTCGCTCCCCACAGAAAGTGTTTCCCCTTCATTGCTAAATATAGCCTCTCCCGGTCCCCACAGAAAGGTGTTCCCCTTCATGCTAAATATAGCCTCTCTCCTGCTACCCACATAAAGGTGTTCCCCCTCATTGCTAAATAGCCCCTCCTGCTCCCCACAGAAAGGTGTTCCCCTTCATTGCTAAATATAGCCTCTCCCGCTCCCCACAGGAAGGTGTTCCCCTTCATTGCTAAATATAGCCTCTCCCCTCCCCACAGAAAGGTGTTGCCTTTTATTGCTAAATATAGCCTCTCCTGCTCCCCACAGAAAGGTGTTCCCCTTCATTGCTAAATATAGCCTCTCCCCCTCCCCACAGGAAGGTGTTCCCCTTCATTGCTTAATATAGCCTCTCTCGCTCCCCACAGGAAGGTGTTGCCTTTTATGCTAAATATAGCCTCTCCTGCTCCCCACAGAAAGGTGTTCCCTTCATTGCTAAATATAGCCTCTCCTGCTCCCCACAGAAAGGTATTCCCCTTCATTGCTAAATATATAGCCTCTCCCAGGCCCACAGAAAGGTGTTCCCCTTCATTGCTAAATATAGCCTCTCCTGCTCCCCACAGAAAGGTGTTCCCCTTCATTGCTAAATATAGCCTCTCCTGCTCCCCACAGGAAGGTGTTCCCCTTTCATGCTAAATATAGCCTCTCCCTCCTCACAGAAAGGTGTTGCCTTTTATTGCTAAATATAGCCTCTCCTGCTCCCCACATTGCTAAAAAGGTGTTCCCCTTCATTGCTAAATATAGCCTCTCCCTCCCCACAGAAAGGTGTTCCCCTTCATTGCTAAATATAGCCTCTCCTGCTCCCCACAGAAAGGTGTTCCCCTTCATGCCTTCTCCTCAGCCTTTTTATGGGTGTGTTATTAATCAGTGCTGGGCATGACCTTAGCCCCATGTTGATTGGCAGGGGAGGGGGGGGGGGGGGCGGCTATCACCACCTCCCTCCCACACACTTCCCTTTCACTCTCATACGTGGACAGCTGACAAGCTGATGTGTTGGCAGTCACAGTGTCTTTTCTACGGGGACTTTATTTATGACGTCACTCCCATGGTGACGTCTTGCCAGAGGCCTGACTGAAAGAATCACTGTCACTGTGGGGGGGTGGTAGCTGCTGATAAGAATAAAGCGTTTTGTGAGTTCATGCAATGACTGTAGTGACCTACTGCCAAGGTGTTTTCTCTTTCTTTCTTATTGGGCACTGGCTTACATTTAGTTTTCAAAGTGACGTGACTGAAGATGGAAACTGAAACAATCATACAAAGTAAAACTATAGTAAAACTGACAGACAGCAGGGACAAACAAAAACTACAAGACAAAACGTGATGCATTTCAACCCTCTTAGGTCTTCTTCAGGCAAGATAAACAACATTCAGGACAATGAAATGAAGAACGAGCAATCACTTACTTCTCTCGAATTCGACGCAAGATGGGTGTTGAACGAGAAGATAAGTGATTGCTCGTTCTTCGTTTTCATTGTCCTGAATGTTGTTTATTTTTTCCTGAAAAAAAGACCAAGAAGATCAAAACGCATCATGGTTTGTCTTTTGATTTGTCTTCACCTGTAGTCTATCAAATTTACTGATTTTTTTTTTTAAAACTTACTTTAATTTTTTTTTTTTCATTGTATTTCTTGTAATCCCTGCATAGGGTAAACTGTCCACACTGAGGGATCTCATGGGCCATATCTGGCCTGAACATGAAGTGCCTGGAATTCTGTGTGCATAAACAAAGGTGTTAGGAGATGAAATGGAATCGAGCTCAGATTCCGGATTTTTGAAAAGGGAAAACAAGATGCAGACCCTTGTATCCTGCAAGATAAGATGAGTGTGTCAGGAAAACTGCTTGACTTTGTTAGAATATGGAGGAAAACCATGGGGGCAAAGAGGCAGAGTATCAGTGATCAAAACTCCAACTTGAACTTGTGACATTGCCTGTTAACAAACAGAGTGAAACAATAATGTTCTGTATGCTTTGAACAACAAAGGTCCAAAGTCTCTGTTCCTGCTGAGCAGACTTTCCATCACCGACAGAAACGTTCACAGGAGTCTCCCTGTCTCAGTAACCAACACATAAACATTGCCATCAGCATTGCCAGGATCTTCACAGGCATACATCTCTCCCAGGCATACAGGCTAACCTTGGCCTTTCAGTGGGTGAGCACTCCTGCAAGTTGAACCGCAGAGCACACAAAGAAAGATCTGTGTAGCATGGGAAAGGAACATGGGGGACCCTCACCTCAACAGCAGCAAACCAGGCAGTTGTGACCAGCACTGCCTCTGCCTGATCTTCCAGCCAGCCTGAGCCTGCCTTCAAGACACTTCAAGAAAACCAGTAGCTGTACACAAACCTGTCTAGCAGCCCTAGATATAGTGCAGTCATTACCAAATGTGGTGTACTGAATTAAAAATGGATGCTGATTTTAGCTGTGGTAGTTTATAACTTGATTGCTAGATCTTGAGTCCGAGACAAACTTCAACAGCCCTGGCCCCACCACGGTCAGTCTGTCCACTTGTACTGGCTACTGAAGTAAAATCCAACACTGACGCAGGTTCTACATGGTCTTCTGCATGACGTCCACCACTACTGCCACTTTCTTGAAGGGATAAAGACTCATCAGAATCCCTCTCGGCAGCTTGTCAAGTTCTAGCAAATGAAGAATTTCTTTTCTCAGCATCAGGCTTTTTCGGTCATTTTCATTTTCATTTCAAAAAAATCACACAAAAAAAAAAACTGCGTTCTCAAGCTTCACTCACTAAACGTAACAAGGGAAGGAACCACCCAAAAGTGCCTACAGTTAAAGCAAACACGAGTGTTACACTTTAAACGACTACTGTAAGTATAGTCATAGTAAGTCACAGATGAGTTAAAGCACACATCTCACATCCCTGAGAAGTGCAGGTATGTTGCGAAGAGAGGGGGCCAGGTCCAATGTTTTCAAAACAGCCCCCAGTGCAGTTGACTTTGATGGAATTTCAGAAACCACAGAACAAGGATCGAAGATTAAAAAAAAAAATATGTGGTTGGAAAATCACAGATGAAAAATATATTTTGGATGAAATGCAGCTCTAATGGTGGCGAGAAAGAGCACGGTGATCCACATTGGTGATCCACATTGGTGATCGACATTGGTGATCCACATTGGTGATCGACATTGGTGATCCACATTGGTGATCGACATTGGTGATCCACATTGGTGATCCACATCAAGCAGTGGATCCAGGATCGGTCTGGCCCTGGTAGGTCTGAACTGTCACGGAAGCCTGTCAGTTGTACCTGTTTTCTAGGCATGGGAGCACAACCTGCAAAACCACCTGTTAAAGACTGTTAACTCGGCCAGCTATACATGCTTACCTGGAGTGGGCAGGTGAACTACATGTGTGTGTGTGTGTGTGTGTGTGTGTGTGTGTGTGTGTGTGTGTGTGCGCGCGCGCGCGCGCGCGCGCTTTTCTTCCTTGCGCTGAACTCTGAAGCGATCTGAAGCGATCATGTGTGTGTGTGTGTGTGTGTGTGTGTGTGTGTGTGTGTGTGTGTGTGTGTGTGCGTGCGTGCGTGCACGCGCGCGCGCGTGCGTGCGTGCGTGCGTACATGCGTGCGTGCTGCGTGCGTGCGTGCGTGCGTGCGTGCGTGTGTGTGTGTGTGTGTGTGTGTGTGTGTGTGTGTGTGTGTGTGTGTGTGTGTGCGAGCGCGCACACGTGTGTGTGTGTGTGTGTGTGTGTGTGTGTGTGTGTGTGTGCGCGTGTGCGTATGCATGCGTGTGTGTGTGTGTGTGTGTGTGTGTGTGTGTGTGTGTGTGTGAGAGAGAGAGAGAGAGAGAGAGAGAGAGAGAGAGAGAGAGAGAGAGAGAGAGAGAACCCAGCTTCATTTGAGTTTGTTTGATTTTTGCATTCCCTGAATTTCAGAGCCACGCGTCTGTTCAGGTAAGTCTCAGGACGGTGGGGTTTGTAGCAGAAAAGGGTGCACTTCCTTTTCCTTCGACATATCAACTGAAATATGGGACCTTTCTTGTAGTGTGACGTTTCCAGTCTTGGCATTGTCTTATTGTGTTGTGTGCTTGTTCTTACATTGTCCCTTACATGTTTTTCTCTGTTTTTTTTTTTCCCAGATGGCCCAGACATCACCTTAAGTCCTGCAGCTGGCAA
The DNA here is from genome assembly GCA_016801955.1 of Conus betulinus. Taxonomy (NCBI): domain Eukaryota; kingdom Metazoa; phylum Mollusca; class Gastropoda; order Neogastropoda; family Conidae; genus Conus; species Conus betulinus. The sequence continues at coordinate 50,816 of JADBJO010011621.1, read as the reverse complement.
TGAATGTAACATGACGTCAGACAGAACCTCCTGCTCCGTCGTTGAGGGTCAACGAGTTCACCTGCAGTGTAATGTTGCCAGCAACCCCAGTCCAAGGATTGCAGCTGGAGTGCCAGCCACGTCACTGGATCTGACCTTGACATTGTGTCAGTCAGCAGGACTCACAGTGGGCTGTACCAGGTCCAGGTGGAGACAACCAAACCTGTCAGCAGTGATGGTCGTCTGCCCCTGAGGGCACACAGCAGTCTGACTGTTCTGGTCAAATGTGAGTCTGTCTGTCTGTCTGTCTGTCTGTCTGTCTGTCTGTCTGTCTGTCTGTCTCTCTCTCTCTCTCTCTCTCTCTCTCTCTCTCTCTCTCTCTCTCTCTCTCTGTGTCTTTCCGCGCGCGCGCGCGCGTGTGTGCGCGCGCGCGTGTGTGTGTGTGTGTGTGTGTCCGATCTTCTATTTTATTTTTTACCCCAGCCAGTATGTTTTAGACAGCATTATTAGAGAGACTTTTCGGGTACAGGTTATATAAACATCTGCTCACATTCTTTTCTTTTGGACAGTGATGATGCTGTGGTGCTCCATTCAGCTCTTGGACTGCAGGACATGAAGTGCACTGCACCTCCATTCATCACATGTCCCCATGTGAATCAAGCGCAAGCTGTGTCCCAATAACACACAAGTGAGGGGTCTAACATGCACATAGTTCAGAGCTGACCACCTGAACATAAAAAGGGGAGTCACAATGAGGCGCAGATGTTTGAAACGTACCTGGTCACTTGATCCTTTCCAAACATCCATGCTCCGATCGACAAAGGTTGAAAGACAGAAAGCAAATACATTTTGCTGTTCAGATACTGCAAATGCAGTTAGTTTCTTAAATTGACTTGTGAAATTCTTGTGCAGTAGTTATAATCCATTTTCAGCTGTTTTTGACAACTCTAGTGTCAGTTTCTTTGTTTAAAAAAAAGATTATGCCCCTGCTGGCCCGGACAATGAACAGAGCATATATAAATCTAACGGACTAAAAAAAAATACTTTGAAGATTTTGTATCTACAACTACTTCCAAATTTAGTGAATACATGATGAGCACAGAACTGTGTGTGAAGCTAATGCAACATACAGCTGTCAGTGGAAGGCCAAACTAATGCTCATAAAGGGAACATACCCTGAAAATACATGACTGCTATGAAACAAATAGCGTGTATCTTCTATCTGTCAGATATTCTTGTCATTCTTTTCCTGTGCTTTTTCTTTTCTTTTCATGACAAAAAAAAATTTCTTCAAACAAGTTCAAACATTTCCCACTGTTTTGAAAACTCCATTCTGTCTTTTTTCTCTCACTCTGTCAGGTGGCTAGACGTCCAATTAGAGTCCAGTTCAGTTCCGTGGTTTATGTAATGTCTTTTGATTGCCAGATATTAGACACTTATTAAAAATAATAAAAGTTAAAAACCATATCAATTTATCATCCATGTTAGAACTTTCAAACCCACATCTGATATATGCATATTGACATAAGTGAAATACCCTAGTGGTACACAACATTGTTGATCTTTATAGAAATTGTGCAGCCTGTGACTGGGAAATAACCATGGCAATGTCAGCAACATAACCATGTAAGACAGTGCTGACATTATCAACGTTATTCATCTCAATCCCTTCCTCCTGATAGAGCGAGATCAACACTGAGCATTCAAACAAAAGATGATGTACAGGAATGTTGTCTCTGCAGACACCAGTAATACCATGAGAATATTTAGTGTTCCAGGTATTCAGCCTTGATTTATGAATTAATCCAGCAATGTGCCTTTGGCACAATGGTAAAGTAGCCATTTTTTATAAACTAAAAGTCTGTTTATGTACATACTTCTCCATAATGTGCATTCATTCACAAGAGGACAAATGTAAGGGATTGTTAAATAAATTTTCAGTGTCTCAAAAATTTCTGTTTGCTCCTTCTGCGAGACTGTCCGCTATTTCCTGTCACTTTATGCCACCGTGAGATGGGACCCAACAAAAATCCTTTTTTATGGCTAGAGTTATAAAGCAATGTTGTAAATATTTTATGTCAAAAAGCAAGTCTCTTTTCTAGATTAGCAGGCCCAACGCTGTAGTGACTGTAAAAGGATTTGTCCATTCCAGCAGAGCCCTGTATATTTGTGGGAATGTTCAGCCCATCTCCAGCACTGACGCAGTTTTCATTTTGCTATGGGCTCCAGGTGGGAAAACTGAAAAACTGCACAGGTGAGTTTTATCCACTCAGTGCATGAGTCTCTGAAATTAGTGCGCAAATTTCCAGATCAACACTGCAGGTGTGTGTATCTCCCTCACCTGGTTGGCGCTTGGTTCTATTATGAAACCAGGCATATAAAACAGCCCAGTCATGCAGTCTCAAACTAGAATGGAACTACTCCATATCAGCACTTTCAGTCCTCATCCTCGTCAATCAGCATGAAAACAGTCTCAAATTCTGCGATCCTCTGAGCTGTGCTCTGATAGTGACCTCGACTTTCTGTCCGTGTCTCCATGTTGGTGAATTGGTGTTGAGGTGGTTGGTGTTAAGGTCGCTGGTGTTGAGGTGGTTGGTGTTGGTGTTGAGGTGGGTGGTGTTGAGGTGGTTGGTGTTGAGGTGGTTGGTGTTGAGGTCATTGGTGTTGAGGTCATTGGTGTTGAGGTCGCTGGTATTGGCAAGTTCATGGGGACTGTCGCTGGACGGACGTGGTGGCGCCCTCTGGACAGGGACGCCCACTCACGCTGTCTGTGTGACTGGGCAATGATTATCGTCAGCAGAGGACTTAGCTGGTGGTGCCCAGCATATCACGCTGTCTGTATGACTGGGCAATAGTTATCGTCAGCAGAGGGCTTAGTTGGTGGTGCCCAGCATATCACGCTGTCTGTGTGACTGGCAATGATTATCGTCAGCAGAGGGCTTAGTTGGTGGTGCCCAGCATATCACGCTGTCTGTGTGACTGGGCATGATTATCGTCAGCAGAGGACTTAGTTGGTGGTGCCCAGCATATCACGCTGCCTGTGTGACTGGGCAATGGTTATCGTCAGCAGAGGGCTTAGCTGGTGGTGTCCCAGCATATGCTGATCAGAACAGGTACCACTGAACACCACTGAAGTGACACGGCAGCAGTGCAGTGTCTCCGCTGGTGGGGTGCCTCATGGCACCTTGACATTGTCTGACCTGTGACATGTTGGTGAGGAGGTTTGGACAAGAGAAGAGGGGAAGTGACTGTGGACAGGGAGTCAGAATGAGCGGTGTGAGAGCAATGTCACGACAAAAGAAACATAAAGGGAAGGAATGGGGGGGGGGGGGGGGGGGGGGGGGGACGTAATAATTGTGGACCAGGAGGAGTTTGGTTAACATAGTAGGTAAATGTGATTTTTGAAACATGAAATCTGCATGCTTCTGCATGCAGAGAGAGAGAGAGAGAGAGAGAGAGAGAGAGAGAGAGAGAGAGAGAGAGAGAGTACACGTATGTGTGTGTGTGTGTGTGTGTGTGTGTGTGTGTGTGTGTGTGTGTGTGTGTGTGTGTGTGTGTGTGTGTGTGTGTGCCTCTGTGTGCGTGTCAAAGATTTTTTCGCGTAACTGCACCACTGCTCCATACACCATATCTAACAGAAAGTTTGCCTTGGTGATTCTTACTTGTGGTTGCTCTGGGGGAGGGGAGGGACTTTTTCAGTTCCATTCTGATTCGGCCATGGCAACAGTCCCTTCCTATAGATGGAAATTACCTGAAAAACAAAACAAAAAAGACACAGCAGCAGAACACCAGAAATCTGTACCAATGTGCGGCTCCAACCACAGTCCATCATACCCTTATGAGAAGATCGACATGACTGCCATTGGCTGGACCTGGCAGTTTCACTCTGATATATATATATATATATATATATATATATATATATATATATATATATATATATATATATATATATATATATTTTCATTAGTGTAAGATTAAACCATAAACAGCCCAGCATGTGTTATATCAGAAGTGGTTCCTTGAATGTTAGTAAAGTATCTGTGTTCTGGTAGGAAGGCTCTCTTGTTGATCTGAATACAGAAAGTTTCCTGGAGACTGCTGTTGCTGGGGCTGGGACAGGCTGAGCTTGGTGAGTCAGCATTAAGTAACATGAGCTAATCCATCTCAGAGAACTCCAAGGACAGGTGATTAAAACATACTGTACTTTTCTTCCAGATGAGCCAACAGTGACGACACTCACGGTCAACAACAATGTCAGCATCACTGTCAACGAGAATGATGCAGTGGCCTTGGAATGTCAGTCACGTGGTCGACCCACACCACGACTTGAGCTGCTTCAGAGAGGAGTGGTGTTGGCCATTGAAGATGGCGGCCAGCTGAGTCTGTCAGAGGAGATGAGTCGTCTGCCCCACAGCATCACTGCCAGGTGTAACAACACAGGGACCTTCATCTGCCGAGCAGCCAATGACTTTGGGAATAAAACAATCTCTGCTAATGCCACTGTCAACTGTGAGTGTAGTTTATGACAGATAAGGAGTAGCCTACTATTTCAAATGGCTTATTTCATTACACATTTCTTTTTCTCATTCATTGTTCCATGTGTCACCTGGGCCGTAGGCTAAACATCACCATTTGTGAGAGCTGGCCAAGACAACCTGTTAACAGTTAAAATGGAGTCAAGCCATTATACATCTGTGTGAATACCTCCGAAAGGAGTCAGAGACATGAAAGCACTGAAACAAGCGATCCTTTTGCTTTGTGGTCATGGTGCCAGACTTCTGTTCCTGGTAACTGTCTGATACACACGTGATGTTACAATCATGTAAGTCAAAAGGTATTTCCACAAATGACGAGCCATGTCCTAGTTCTAACAGAAGTAAACCAAACACATGGTTGAAAAAGATCATATTGCATTGCTTTCTATTGACTCACAACAGGTCATCATGTTTAACATCCAGGCTGTTTCTCTTGTGAGAGTGTGTCTCTGTAGACCAGTACCTGTCACTTTGAACTTTTTTCTGTCTTTGGTTATGTATGTCTTGTTGACATCAGGGTGATTTTCCCCCCAGAGTAATGCAGGGATATCAGTTCATCATGTCAGTTAAAAGGCTAGCATCCACATTACCCTACAGTTCTAATGGAAGTGAGAGGACTCTGTGTGTGTGTGTGTGTGTGTGTGTGTGGGTGTGTGTGTGTGTGGTGTGTGTGTGTGTGTGTGTGTGTGTGTGTGTGTGTGTGTGTGTGTGTGTGTGTGTGTGTGTGTGTGTGTGTGTGTGTGTGTGTGTGTGTGTGTGTGTGTGTGTGTGTGTGTGTGTGTGTGTGTGTGTGTGTGTGTGTGTGTGTGTGTGTGTGTGTGTTGTGTGTGTGTGTGTGTGTGTGTGTGTGTGTGTGTGTGTGTGTGTGTGTGTGTGTGTGTGTGTGTGTGTGTGTAACAATAACAACAATAACAATAATAACAATAACAATAAATTTAATTCAGTCTTTTCAAGGCCAGCTGACCCATATGAAACAGGAGATGCAATTCTTCATATGAAGTAAACATGAAAGATCTCTTTTCACGCATGATATGATATCATAGTTGTTCCCTTAATTTTAAACATTCTGTTATATAGAGAGCTACTTTGTACACCAACTTTCCTTTAAGTCTTAGTATCAAAAATTGTATTTTTTTGCTGAGAAGGAAAAACGATAATAATAGTGAGGAATGTATTTCCTTCTTATAGAAAGATATCTTGGACATATCAGCATGAAATGTGTCACGTCTTCAATGCAGTTCTCATTACATTGTTTACATGTACAATCATTTGGTAGTTTGCCAAAACGAGGGATACCATTGAGAGGAAGTCGGCTACTTTTCAGCAGACACAATGCCCTTCGAAGCTTACATTATCAAGATCCGTAATATGTGACGCTTTTATAAACTCAGGGTGGCACACAAGGTAATCTTGCTCTGTGTTGACAAAGAGTCGTGCCAGATTTGACGATAAACATCTTGGAGTCTAGTTTTAAGTAATGACAGAAATGTCGGTACATGGCCAGAATCCTGCATCTCCCAAACATACCCAAAACCCATAGGTACATAAAATAGTTCTTATATTGGTAACCCAGTTTTTTTCTTCCAGACCTATCTTGCATGTACAACATGTTATAACACTGTTTGGGAGATCTGTCATTTGCTAAATGTATAACTCTGCACCAGTAATTCACAAGATTAATGTTTGTATCTATAAAAATAGGAAACCTGCCACATTCTGCAAGTGCTATCTTATTTCTGACGGTCCTGCCAACCCCTAATATCATTTTACAAACTTTAATCTGTACGTGCTCAATAGTTTCATATTGTTTAAAGCCCCAGATTTCTGATCCATATAACAGAATGGGCTTGATTTTCCTATCAAAGATACGAAGGATAGTACTGGCGGGAAGTTTTTCAATTTCAGATGTAATCTTTTAACCCCTATAAGTGCTCGAAGGGCTTTACCACTTAAATTCTCAACACACCTTGTCCAATTTAAAGTTGAAGAGAATATTACACCGAGATAATTATATGAAGACACTGTCTCTATTTCCTGACCGTTAAAATGCCATCTTTCAGACTTGTTTTTTATAAAGCCACCGTTTTTGAAGACGACCGTCTTCGTTTTATCCATATTTACTGAGAGACCCCCCCATTGTTTGCAATAGTTTTCTAAACAGTCTATTTTCTTTTGAAGATCAATAACAGAATCTGATACTAAAACAATATCATCGGCACACATTAATGAGAAAATATCAAGTGAATCACCATAAACATTTACCCCATGTGCACCACAGCGTAGTAAAATCTTGTTGAAACTCGGACAGAAACATAGAAAACAGAAGGGGACTTAAAATACAACCTTGTTTGACACCAGTGACACATTCGAAACATTCTGTTATCTTATTCCCTACACACACTGCTGCCTTAACTTTCTTGTACATTGCCTGTAAAGTATTAAACATGATTCTATGCACACCTTTTGATAACAATAAATATAGTAGTTTTCTCTGTGAATACAATCAAATGCCTTTGAAAGTCCACATACAGTGCATAAAAACGGCCACCTTGTTTTGTCAAGTACTTTTGTATCATTGATTGAAGTGTAAATATATTGTCTGTTGTGGAATATCCTTTACGAAAACCAGCTTGTGCTTCAGGGATCAAGTTGTTTTGCTTACAAAACTGTTCGAGTCTTCTGTTTATAACAGAACTGTATAGTTTGCTAATCACGTTTATAAGTGAAATACCCCTGTAATTATTGACATTATCTCGGTTTCCTTTTTGTGTAATGGAAAGATTATCGCTATGGTCCATCTTTCGGGATATTCCCCAGTTTTGAACACTTTGTTAAACAGCGGGTGCAGAAATTTCACCAACGTATCTTTTGCATGGAAATAGAAGTCAGTAGGTAAGCCATCAGGTCCTGGAGCTTTTCCTCGTTTCATTCTATTGATGGCATCAGAAATTTCGGTTTCAGAAATTTCAGCATCGATGCTAGAGTTTAAACATTCGTGTCAGGTTTCTGAGTTATGTTCAGTAAGAGTGTTCCTCACTTCGTTTAGAAATTCAGTGTGTTCGGTTGTTTCTGTATTCAGCAAACCTCTAAAATACTGAAACCATGATCGTGGGGAAATAGAGCTAACTGCATTTTGTTTGATTAGTAAATGATTTAATTTTCTTCCAGAAACATTTAGAATCAATGTCATTACAAGCTGCATTCAGTTCATTTACAACTTTGTTGTTCTCTTCTTCTTGTTTGCGTTTACACACAGCCTTAAAATCTTTTTTCAAATCGAAATATTCGTTAAGTTTGGAATGTTCACCTGTCCTCCGGAATTGATTCAAAGTCGTGTATTTATCCTGCTTTAACTGTTCACATTCTTCATCCCACCAGGTTGGCTGCGTGCGTGGTTCCTTTTCTCTGAATTTTGATCTCATTGGTTCTGCAGCCCCTTGTATATAGGAAACAACCCAGTCTGATGCCGCGTTCACCCCTGCATCTAACGCAGACACGAAATTTGTCCATTCTGACTCCTTTTCCGTGACAGTTTGAAATGTACTGACTGTGGAATTTTTCATTATAAATAAACCGTACCCTGTCTTCAAGTAAAACATCCTCTTCCTCGATCACATTGTTATTTTCAGAAAAGTCAAATACGGAAACCAAAGGGAAATGATCTGACTCACTTCTATTTACGACAAACATATCAGTAATGTGATGAAATAAAGAAGCTGAGCAAATAAAATAGCCTACCGTGCATACCCCTGTTTGCCACACAGGTTATTTCCCCTTCCTTATCGCCTTCTTTCCGTCCATTTACAATATAAAGGTCATGTTCTTTTAACATTTCTACAAGTTTGTGTCCAAATTTATTCGAATTTGGGTCTTTGGATCTCCTTTCTTTCCGGTATTGTTACTACATTGAAAAATTCATCAATTTCTTGTAGTTGAGGTATATGTCTATCATTAGAAACTTCAATGTCATAGAGACCACCAGTGCGAGCATTGAAATATCCACATATGATCAAAGGTAAGTTAGAAATATACATTCAATATCAGCTAAGTTGCCTTCTAACAATTCGATCCCATTTTATATTATCTTCGCTATATATCACAGAATATTCCGGCGCAATGTAAACAAAACCTGCTATGAAGTCATAAGAGCAGTTGAATACGGATTTATCAAATTTCAGAAAGATTTTGTCTTCAACCTGTTCAAGTAGACGTTCAACACCAAAATCAATTTGTTTGTCCACACAAACGACAACACCGCCTTTAAAACATTAGAGCGGGGGGTGAAAAATAAACTTTATAAGAAGGAAAGGCATTTTCAATTTCATCTTTTTTACACACGACCAGATTTCAGATAATGAGAAAACTTTGAATTGTTGACAAAAAGATATAAATGATTTATCTCTAAGTTTACTTTTTAGTCCTTGACATTCCAAGCCATAAATTTAACCTGTGGTTTTGCATCTTCAACACACATAGTTTGACTATTCTCTTATATTATTGTTTGTTTGTACAATATCGTTAGCATACAACTGGCCGACAGAATGATTTCCATTATTCATGGTTTTGGTTCTAGTATTCTCAAAAATACCTGGAATTTGTTTCACTTTCATATGAATGCCTGGAATTGCTACCAATTTTGCAACCGCACGGTGATACATTTTCATCAGAGGTGTGTGTGTGTGTGTGTGTGTGTGTGTGTGTGTGTGTGTGTGTGTGTGTGTGTGTGTGTGTGTGTGTGTGTAGGAGTGTGTGTGTGTGTGGGGGGGGGGGGGGGGGGGTATGCAGCCTGCATGCTTAAGGGTACACGTTTAGTGTGTGTGTGTGTGTGTGTGTGTGTGTGTGTGTGTGTGTGTGTGTGTGTGTGTGTGTGTGTGTGTGTGTGTGTGTGTGTGTGTGTGTGTGTGTGTGTGTGTGTGTGTGTGTGTGTGTGTGTGTGCGCGCTCGCGTGCATATCTGTGTGTGTGTGTATGTGTGTATGCAACATGTATTCTTCTATGTGAGTGTGTGTGTGTGTGCTGCCGTATACGCGTGTGTGTGTTCGTGAGTGTGTGTGTGTGTGTGTGTGTGTGTGTGTGTGTGTGTGTGTGTGTGTGTGTGTGTGTGTGTGTGTGTGTGTGTGTGTGTGTGTGTGTGTGTGTGTGTGTGTGTGTGTGTGTGCAGTGTCTGTGTGGGTTTGAGTGAGTGAGTGATGAGTATGACAGAAAAAAGAAAGAGATTGTTCATTCTGTGTATTTTTAGGAAGTGTCTGCATTGTTTTAGATCCTATGTTGATGGGTGTTCAGGCAAACCACGCAGCAGTGAAGTAAAACCTGTAGTCCCCAAGGTGAACTTCCGTGACAACTCGGTCAGTGTAGCTTTCAGCCTGCAAGCTTACCCCCTGCCAGACAGACACCGCTTCCAATACCTGGGCAACACCCCTGGCTCTGAAAACAGCCAGCAGTCTGTGCCAAAGAACATTGAGCTGAGTGCCACGTGCACCAACACCGATGCTAAATACACCGTCGAATGCAACGTCACTGTGGACAACGTCAAAGACAAGTCAGCTGAAGGGTTCTACTTGTTCACTGCTGGCAACGATTTTGGGTGAAGCGAGCTTTGAGTTCCAGGTCACAGTGAATGGTAAGAGAATGCTTTAGCAGGCTGTTAGCAATTGAGGCTTGTTTGGAATTTTCACTTAATATACTACAGTGCAAACATTAAACAATATTCTGTTGCTATCTGTCAGAGAAGATGTTGCACTAACCGCCCATCAACCATTGTATCTGTGATCGGGTTATCTGTCTGCCTTGTGATGCACCCTCAGTCTGTATCATCTGGCCAAAGGAGACATGTCTGACATAAGCTGTTCAGGGCAGACCCCTGTTTACCTGAAAACTCCCAGGTCGCCCTCACTCCAATGCAGACCCCTGTTTACCTGAAAACTCCCAGGTCGCCCTCACTCCAATGCAGACCCCTGTTTACCTGAAAACTCCTGGGTCGCCCTCACTCCAATGCAGACCCCTGTTTACCTGAAAACTCCCAGGTCGCCCTCACTCCAATGCAGACCCCTGTTTACCTGAAAACTCCCAGGTCGCGCCCTCACTCCAATGCAGACCCCTGTTTACCTGAAAACTCCCGGTCGCCCTCACTCCAATGCAGACCCCTGTTTACCTGAAAACTCCTGGGTCGCCCTCACTCCAATGCAGACCCCTGTTACCTGAAAACTCCTGGGTCGCCCTCACTCCAATGCAGACCCCTGTTTACCTGAAAACTCCCAGGTCGCCCTCACTCCAATGCAGACCCCTGTTTTACCTGAAAACTCCTGGGTTGCCCTCACTCCAATGCAGACCCCTGTTTACCTGAAAACTCCTGGGTCGCCCTCACTCCAATGCAGACCCCTGTTTACCTGAAAACTCCCAGGTCGCCCTCACTCCAATGCAGACCCCTGTTTACCTGAAAACTCCTACGTCACCCTCACTCCAATGCAGACCCCTGTTTACCTAAAAACTCCTGGGTCGCCCTCACTCCAATGCAGACCCCTGTTTACCTGAAAACTCCCAGGTCGCCCCTCACTCCAATGCAGACCCCTGTTTACCTGAAAACTCCTGGGTCGCCCTCACTCCAATGCAGACCCCTGTTTACTGAAAAACTCCTGGTCGCCCTCACTCCAATGCAGACCCCTGTTTACCTGAAAACTGCCAGGTCGTCCTCACTCGATCCAGTGCAGACTCTGTTTTTTTTAAAACTGCCTGGTCCTAATTATACCAGTGCAGACTCTGGTTTACCTGAAAACTGCCAGTTCTCCCTCACTCCTGTGCAGACTCTGGTTTACCTGAAAACTGTCAGACCCCCCCCCCCCCCCCCCCCCCACCCCCATCAGATACCCGGGAGCTGGGTGCTGTCACCTTAGTAATGTGCACAAGGCTTGATTCTGTTTTTGCAGGATTCGGCGTTGCCTTACCGCTTCTCACTTGGGGGTGGGGAGAGGGATGGGGTGGAGGTGTGTAGGAAGGGGTAGAGGAGGGGGGGGGGGTCAAACATTACACCTGGTAACGAAACGCGCCACTCTCTTTCTCTCTCCTGTCCCTACACCCATAACTTTGTCCTCTCTCTCTCTCTCTATTTGTCTTGTCTCTCTCTCTCTCTATTTCTCTCTCTCTCTTCTCTCTCTGTCTCTCTCTGTCTGTCTGTCTCTCTCTGTCTCTCTCTCTCTCTCTCTCTCTCTCTCTCTCTCTCTCTCTCTCTCTTACACACACACACACACACACACTGCCTGTATCACCCCTGTCTGTTTTTTTCTCTCTCTCTCTCTCTCTCTCTCTCTGTCTGTCTGTCTGTTTCTCTCTCTCTCTCTCTCTCTCTCTCTCTCTCTCTCTCTCTCTCTCTCTCTCTCTCTCTCTCTCTCTCTCTCTCTCTCCTGGTCATACACAGGACTAACAGCTACCTACCCAGGCAGAATCTCCAATCAGTGAAGCTGGCTGCCTGAAAACAAGAAGAACATCAGAAAGTCACACAGAGAGATCTGCATCATTATGTAAACCATAGAACCTGCATAAACTGGCAGCGCCATGGTAATGAGGGACTAACATGCCCACCCTTTGTCAAGAGATACTGGAAACAGAAGGAGCATTCGTGCACACACTAATCCAGTAATTTAGAATCTTGAGTGAAAGACAGGGCCAATACAGCATCCAGCAGTGCAAATCTCAGACCTGTCACCGCTATATTTATGTTGTTAAAGAATTAAAAGTTCATAGAGCATGGCACTGCCCGGCAGCACAACTGCCGTAAGTCTGAAAATCAAATGTTACAAGAGACAAAAAATCCTGATTATCTATCCCCACAAGATATACTGCGAACTGAGTTACGGTACAAATATTTTGGTTACAGCATGTTTGATTTTAGAATAATGTGATTGGGACTTGGCTACGTTATGTCCCTTGGCCGCTCTCTATAGTATATCTCTCAAAAATGAAAAACAAATCGAGTTATGGCAGCTGTATTTCCAGGCAGCAATAGAACAAAAGCTGTCACAAAAGTTTGAGTGGATATACTGAGTAGGGTTGTAGAGCTATTGCCTCAAAGTGCAGGCAACACATGGACCCTTAGGGTGGGACGATGAGTAAATCTACTGAGTAGGGTTGTAGAGCTATTGCCTCAAAGTGCAGGCAACACATGGACCCTTAGGGTGGGACGATGAGTAAATCTACTGAGTAGGGTTGTAGAGCTATTGCCTCAAAGTGCAGGCAACACATGGACCCTTAGGGTGGGACGATGAGTAAATCTACTGAGTAGGGTTGTAGAGCTATTGCCTCAAGTGCAGGCAACACATGGACCCTTAGGGTGGGACGATGAGTAAATCTACTGAGTAGGGTTGTAGAGCTATTACCTCAAAGTGCAGGCAACACATGGACCCTTAGGGTGGGACGATGAAGGGCAGAGAGAGGAGGACAACATGGAGGGGTGGAGAGAAAAAAAGGTGACTGAAGGGTTGGAGAGGAAGAATGGGGAGAATGTGATGAAATGTCACCAACACACTGCTCCAATGCTGATATTTTTTCTCTGTTTTTTTTTTTTTTTTTTTTTTTTTTTTTTTTTTTTTTTTTTTTTTTTTTTTTTTTTTTTAGCTACGAGAGATGATGATGGTGGTGTTGATGCCGTCGCCATTGGAGCAGGAATAGCTGCAGCTATTCTTGTCATTGTCGTGGGTGCTGTGGTGGTCTTTTCTCATCCGACGAAAACGCAGTAAGTAGAATTGTCAACGCTGATAAACTAAACAGCCAAGAAACAATCGAGAGTCTAGTTTATGCACATTCATGATTGTATGATGATACTATGTGTGTGTGTGTGTGTGTGGTGTGTGTGTGTGTGTGTGTGTGTGTGTGTGTGTGTGTGTGTGTGTGTGAGAGAGAGAGAGGGGAGAGAGAGAGAGAGAGAGAGAGAGAGAGATGCTCACATTGGGGGGGGTTTTGTAGTTTTATTGCCATCAGCTAAGCAAGTTATTGATTGTTACTATGCTCACATTGTTACTATGTTACATAATTTTTATTACATAGGCTAACAAGCACACTCACATTTCTTTTCCATTTGGAAGAATCCCCTTCACCCCACAGTTCTCTCTCTGCCCACTGCCACACCACANGGAGAAGGAGAGAGAGCCGGAGAGAGTGACATCGTCAAAATATAAAGATTTGCAAAATGATGACATGAACAAAAATAATAGAACATAAAGGTTTGAAATATCGCTCACATTGTTACTGTGTTGCGAAATTTTATTACATAGGCTACCAAGCACACTAAGATTCTTATCCAGTCGGATATTATTACTCTTTTAAATGATATATCAAAGAGTTGTGCTTAAAAGAAAAAAAAAAAAAGGAATAGGATATGTTCCTACAAAACTTGCACCACACATCAACACTGATGTATGGGAATGGCTAACAATGTTCTTTGTCTGCATTTTAGGTCTTTTCTCATAATGTTTCTCTTTCTTTTCACTTTTTTTTTCTGTTGCTGTGTTTATGTGTTTATATGTAATGTGATGATTATGAAAGACAACAATCATTCTTTTATTTTGCAGGAAACAGGAACATGGAAGAAAGGTAAATGATATGATTGATTTTCTATGTCTGTTATATTTTCTACTTTTAACCTGCTACACATCCTATCCCTTCTCCAACTAACCACCTCCCCCACCCTGCCCTATCCACACCCCACTTTCAGACTTCCATTTCATCCCTGCCCCCGCCCCCCCCCCCCCCCCCTCTATTGCCAACTCCATTCCTGACCCCTCAAGCCTTACAAGAGCAATCTTCTTCCCTTCTAGTGACTGGCTTCTTTTTTTCCCTCACATTTGTCCTTTATTCTTATAGCAGCTGCAACAGGTATGTCTGTGCTTTTTTTCTGTATATGCTTTTAAGAGGGCACATGCACATACATATGTTTGTGCGCATGTGTGTCAATATGTGTGTGTGTGTGTGTGTGTGTGTGTGTGTGTGTGTGTGTGTGTGTGTGTGGTGTGTGTGTGTGTGTGTGTGTGCGTGTTCTGGATGGACAGACTGTACGCCTTCAAGACAAAAATAGTCATCCAAGCTGACAGTATACAGATGAAAGGTGACATTAAAGAGGAGAAAGATCAAGACAGACGGAAAACAGAAATGTGCAGTGAAAAGTTTTATCAAAGCGGGTGCGCCAGTGTGAAACAGATATGTAAAATGAGGCTGCATAATCCTCAATGCAAAGAGAGAGAGAGAGAATGAATGAATGAATAAATGAATGATTTATTGAGATCAGCTTACAACATCCAATAAATATCAAAGAATATAACATCCAATACATGGCAGAACAGAAAATTAACATCGCGATGGGGAAACCACATCACGGAAAAGAGTTGTCCATCTGAACACTGATGTAAGTGTCAACATGATCGCCAACAGGTTTATCCACAGTCATCAAGATTTCCCTTGTTGGAAGTCATTTTCACGTCTCCCCTATCAGTATAGGAAAGACTGTCCATGTTTCTCTCTCATGTCCAGTAAAAATGCCAGTATATCACTTTTCGTCACATTGCTTGCAGTATTACTCTGTGCATCATTCACTTGAAAACTATCCTCCGGATCATTTCTTCCTTGTAATTCATGATTAGTTCCGCTTGCTTTATCTTCAGTTCTGCGTTGTGTACTTGCCTTTTCAGTCAGAGGTGGTCTGTCCTCTTGAGAGATCACTGCACTCGACTCGTCAACACAGCGTTGAGTAGCAACACTTGGTTTGACTGACACCAAGTCCAGCATAGAGGCTTCATGGAAAGTGACCACCAGAGACTGTTTGTCACACCGCCCTATGTCAGTTTCCTGCTGAATGTCATTGTGTTGTTTATCTGGTGCAGGCTGTTATAGTGAGGGGGAGGGGTGGTTATCACACAGTAACCTGTCACCACAAGCTGCTTGCTGTTGTCATTATAGAACAGGCTTGGTGGCGTCGGCATAAATAAATTTGACAGAAAAGCTTGAAAGTTCACTGCCTGTATCTTCTGTCTCTTTCTGTGGCTATCCGCTCTGTTTCTGTCTCTGTCCACTTGTGACGGACATTTTCATCGGTAGACAGCCCGGTGGTTTCCATTTGGAGTGGCAGGGGGGCTGGTCAGTAGTCGTTAACCGCAGAATGACAACCGTTTGTTTGCTCTCTGCCCAATTCTAAATGAGGACAGCATAATTCCCTGCAGAGCAGCATTAAGCGTAGTTTCTAAAACATTGGGAAAGACCTTCTACAGGCATACTGAAAGGATTACAGGTGATAGTAGTTCAAATTTATCAGAGCCACTCAAAAAACATCTTGCCCGGAGCCAGACAAGGGAAGCCACCACCAGAATGAGAGAGAGAGAGAGAGACACACACACACACAGATACAGACAGATCAGTGTATGAGGAGTGTGTGTTTTACCGCTGAGTGTTTCACAACCACAAACAGTGACCTGAAGACACCTGCAAACCAGGAAATACCGTTACAGTTCAGAATCAAGAGACCCTGCTTTGCTTCAAGGACTGGTGGAAGAAGCACACATGCCTGTTTCTGTGTGTGTATGAGAGAGAGAGGAGAGAGTATGTGTGTGTGTTACTTTGTGTGTGTGTGTCACTTTATGTGTGTGTGTGTGTGTGTGTGTGTGTGTGTGTGTGTGTGTGTGTGTGTGTGTGTGTGTGTGTGTGTGTGGTGCAGGACAAATGTTCATGAGAAAATGATCAATAAAGTTCGACATAACAAAGATGTTGATGTTTCAGTTCATCAAGGCAAAGAAAGGAGCAGAGCACAGAACGCACACACCCCGTGCCAGCTGCTTCCCCTGTGTCTGATGACTATGAGGTGACAGAACAGGGACTGCTCCGTAATGTTATGGGTATGTCTTGAATTGCCAGATGGTTACAACTATCTGTCTGTCTGCCTGTCTGTCCTCTCTCTCTCTCTCTCTCTCTCTCTCTCTCTCTCTCTCTCTCTCCATCTCTCTCTCTCTCTCTCTCTCTCTCTCTCTCTCTCTCTCTCTCTCTCTCTCCATATAACCATTGGAGGAGAAGCATACACACACATGTATGCAATGGAAGCACATATTCACTTAGAACCTGCTGACATATCCACACACACACACACACACACACACACACACCACACACACACACACACACACAACACACACACACACACAAACACACGCACACACATGCATACACAATGCATACACACACATGCACACACACACACACACACATCCTCAGATACATGCATGAGTGTTATACCGATTTACTTACCTTCTTAGTTTTTCCTTCCTTCCTTCCTTCCTTCCTTACTTGTGCTCATACATTCTTCCTTCATTACTTCCTTTCTTGGTTCCTTACTCACTTATTTACTTACTTTCCTATTTATGTGTCAACACACACACAGAAACACACACACACACACACACACACACACACACACACACACACACACACACACACACACACACACACAGATGCATGCGTGCATACACACATAGACACACTTGCATCACACCAGAAAGAGAGGAAAGGGAGAGGAATAGAGGCTTTTGAAGTTTTATTGCCGTCAGATAAGCAAGCCTCTGAGACAAAAAAAAGGGGGGGGGGGGGTGGTGAGGGGACAGGGACCACATATGATTGACAGAAACAGATTAACAAAAATAACAGAAACGCAAAGGTTTGAAATATTGCTTACATTGTTACTGTGTTGCAGAAAATGTTATTAAACAGGCTAACAAGCACACACTAGCATTGTTATCCAACTGGAAGATCCCCCTTCACCCCCTCTTCTCCTGCCCTGCCACACCAACACTTCAGTCCACACAGATGGTTGTCTCCTGGCCTGCCACACCAACACTTCAGTCCACACAGACAGTTCTCTCCCTGCCTGCCACACCAACACTTCAGTCCACACAGACAGTTTCTCTCCTGCCACATCAAACACTTCAGTCCACACAGACAGTTCTCCTGCCCCTCCCACACCAACACTTCAGTCCACACAGACAGTTCTCTCTGCCCTGCCACACCAACACTTCAGTGCACACAGACAGTTCTCTCCTGCCTGCCACACCAACACTTCAGTCCACACAGACAGTTCTCTCCTGCCACACCAACACACTCAGTCCACACAGACAGTTCTCTCCTGCCCTGCCACACCAACACTTCAGTCCACACAGACAGTTCTCTCCTGCCACACCAACACTTCAGTCCACACAGACAGTTCTCTCCTGCCCTGCCACACCACACTTCAGTCCACACAGACAGTTCTCTCCTGCCGTGCCACACCAACACTTCAGTCCACACAGACAGTTCTCTCCTTCCTGCCTGTCTTTTATCATGAGGGATACACTGATGTTCTCTTTCTTTTCATTTTTTTTTTTATCTCGTTCTTTTCTTTTTTCTCTCTCTCTTTTTGCTGTATTTTATGTTTATATGTAATGTGATGATTATGAAAGACAACAATCATTCTTTTATTTTGCAGGAAACAGGAGAATGGAAGAAAGGGTAAATGATATGATTGATTTCTATGTCTGTTTATTTTTCTTTTTTAACCTGCTACACATCCTATCCCTTCTCCAAACAACACACCTCCCCTATCCCCCCCCCATCCACACCCCACTTTCAGACTTCCATTCCATCCCTTCCCCCACCCTCCTGTATTGGCATCTCCCTTCCTGACCCCTCAAGCCTTACAAGTGCAATCTTTTGTGTGGTCTTCTCTTTCTTGTGACTAGCTTCCTTTTTTCCCTCACATAGGTCCTTTATTTTTATAGCAGCTTGCAACATGTATGCCTG
>JADBJO010011621.1:10000-30000 GCA_016801955.1 Conus betulinus | reverse complement strand
TGGTAACACGTACATGGACACAGGCACGGATGCACAGGCATGCATGCATACACACATACGGCATAGACACTCTCGCATCGCATCACAGAAAAGAGAAAGAGAGGGAGAGAGAGGCTTTTGAAGTTTTATGTCCACACAGACAGTTCTCTCCTGCCACACCAACACTTCAGTCCACACAGACAGTTCTCTCTCTGCCCTGCCACACCAACACTTCAGTGCACACAGACAGTTCTCTCCTGCCACACCAACACTTCAGTCCACACAGACAGTTCTCTCCTGCCCTGCCACACACCAACACTTCAGTCCACACAGACAGTTCTCTCCTGCCCTGCCACACCAACACTTCAGTCCACACAGACAGTTCTCTCCTGCCCTGCCACACACAACACTTCAGTCCACACAGACAGTTCTCTCCTGCACACCAACACTTCAGTCCACACAGACAGTTCTCTGCTGCCACACCAACACTTCAGTCCACACAGACAGTTCTCTCCTGCCACACCAAACACTTCAGTCCACACAGAGTTCTTTCCTGCCACACCAACACTTCAGTCTCAACAGGCAGTACCCATTTTCTGTCTCACACCTGATGCATGTCAATACAAAAAGGAAACATGAATTCATGTGCACCTGCTCTAAAATAACCCTCTGCCCACCTCAGCTCCGTCTCCTACTTCATCCGCCCTCTCCCTCCCTCCCTTTTTTTTTTTTATTTGTTTCCTTCGCTCTCTCTTCCCATACACACATACCCATGTTCACATGCATGTCAGCATGCAGGCAAACCTGCATACATGCACACATGCAGACGCACATGACAGAGAGTTTGAAAACTGTTAATTTTGTGGTGACCATCAGTTCTATTGATATTGAATGGCCACCATTGCCTGATACTTTCAAGAAATCAATGAGACTTCTTGTCATCCATGTAACAAAGAGGGACCTTGGACTGCACACTGAAAGTAAAACAAATAATGATTCATCTTTACCAACTGCAGATGACACTATCATGCACATTCCACACCGGCAGGCATTTAATCAGCAAAAGTGTGATGTACCACATGCTTTTTTTATGCTGATGCATGAAGTTGTGTGATACTCCACATGCGTGACACATGTGAGCTAAGAAAACACATTGGGGAGTGCTGCAACTACCTGCGTTCGTTGTAGCGACGTGGATGGCAAAGGAAGTACTAGGCCATTCATGGGCATCATGCCACTACAAAGGGGAAGAACTGGGGAGGATGGTGTCAACATGCACTGCAGTGAAGTCCACATTCTGTATAACAGTGTTGTCAGGGTCACGTCTTTTCATCTTTTTGCCATGCACCCAAGTCAGCCAGACAGAGGGAGGGAAGGTAGTGAGAGGAACAGAAGGTTGAGAGGCCAAGACTGACGTCGTAAAATAATATAAAACCGTGAGCAGTGTGTGTGTGTGGTGTGTGTGGTGTGTGTGTGTTTGAGAGAGAGAGAGAGAGAGAGAGAAGAGAGAGAGAGTAGAGAGAGAGAGAGAGAGAGAGAGAAAGGAGAGAGAGGGGGCACAGAGAGAGACTGAGAGACAGACTGGAAAGAGGAAAGAGTGGAGAGTTGGATGTTGCTTGGTATGTCGACTCGTTTTGGTTAGAAAAGTAACAAAGAAATGTTAGTATTTGTGCCTCTTAAATAAACAGTTTGTTGCTGAAATTCTAGGACAGCTACACTGGATCAGCAGAAAATGACAACACCTGAAACTGCCACAGTTAGAGCGAAAGAGCAGTCTGAGGCTTAAGTAAGTTAAAAAGACAGTTTGAAAAATGGACAATTGCCTATCAGTGCATGGTTTTTGATATAAAACACCCAATTGAATTGTGAGTCAAAGTAATTTTACATCCAAAGTACTGGACATTTGTAATGTGGAGCATTACTCAGAACTGAAGAATTTTAAATGGAGGTAGAGAGTGAAGAACTTGGAGCAAAATCATACTGGCAGGAACTGCCAAATAAATGGAATGGATGTGTGTGTGTGTGTGTGTGTGTGTGTGTGTGTGTGTGTGTGCTGTGTGTGTGTGTGTGTGTGTGTGTGTGTTTGCCTTTCAATCATTACTCTTTTAAATGATATATCAAGAGTTTATGCTTAAAAAATAGTTTAGCCCCAACACTGATGTATGGGAATGGCTAGCAATGTTCAGTTTCTGCATTTTAGGTCTTTTCTTATGAGGGATACACTGATGTTTCTCTTTCTTTTTTTTTTTTTTTTCTCTGTTGCTGTGTGTATGTGTGTATATAAAATGTATATGATTATGAAAGACAACAATCATTCTTTTATTTTGCAGGAAACAGGAGAATGGAAGAAAGGTAAATGATATGATTGATTTTCTATGTCTGTTTTCTATTTTTTTATTAACTTTTAACCTGTTACACATCCTATCCCTTCTCCAAACAACCACCTCCCCTATCCCCGCCCCATCCACACCCCCACTTTTCAGACTTCCATTCCATCCCTCCCTTCCCCCCACCCTCCTCTATTGCCGTCTCCCTTGCTGACCCCTCAAGCCTTACAGGTGCAATTTTCTGTCTAGTCCCTTCTTGTGACTAGCCTCCTTTTTTCTCTCACCTATATCCTTATTCTTATAGCAGCTTGCAACAGGTATGTCTGTGGGCTTTTTTTTGTTTGTTGTATGTTTTAAGAGAGCACATGTGCATACATATGTTTGTGCATATGTGTGCGCACGTGTGAGAATATGCATGCATGTGTGTGTGTGTGTGTGTGTGTGTGGTGTGTGTGTGTGTGTGTGTGTGTGTGTGTGTGTGTGCATTCTAGATGGAGAGACTACACACCTTCAAGATGAAAATAATCATCCAAGATGGCAGTGCATAGACGAAAGGTGACATCAAAAGAGGAAAAAGATCAAGACAGATAGAACACACAAATATACAGTGAAAAGAGTAATTGAAGTGGATGCGCCGGTGTAAAACAAATATGTAAAACGAGGCTGCATAAGCCTAGGTGCAGGGGGGGGTGGGGGGGGGGGGGGGGGGGGGCAGAGAGACAGAGACGGACACAAATACAGACAGACAGATCAGTGTATGAGGAGTGTGTGTTTTTATTAAATTACCGCTAACTGAGAGTTTCACAACCACAAACAGTGACCTGAAGGCACCTGCAAACCAGGAAATACTGTTACAGTTCAGAATCAAGAGACCCTGCTTTTGCTTCGAGGACTGGTGGAAGAAGCACACATGCCTGCCTCTGTGTGTGTATAAGATGAGTGTGTGTGTGTGCGTGCGTGTGTGTTTTGCAGGACAAATGCTCATCAGAAAATGCATAACTACATAACTGAGATGTTGATGTTTCAGTTCATCGAAGCAAAGACAGGGCAGAGCACAGAATGCACACCCCCGTGCCAGCTGCTTCCCCTGTGTCTGATGACTATGAGCTGATGGAAGATCAATCGCCCCGTCATGTTATGAGTATGTTATGGGTTTGCCAAATGTTACTACTGTCTGTCTGTCTCATTCTCTCTCTCTCTCGTCTCTCTCTCCTCTCTCTCCTCTCTCTCTCTCTCTCTCTCTCTCTCGCTCCTCTCTGTCTCTCTCTGTCTGTCTGTCTTGTCTGTCCCCCCCCCCCTCTCCTCTCTCTCTCCCTCTCTCTCTCCCATCTCTCTCTCTCCTCTCCCGTTCTCTCTCTCTCCTCGACTATTCTCTCCTCGACTATATTTTGGGAGAAGCATACACAAATGTATGCAGTGGAAGCATGCATTCACTTAGAACCTGCTAACATATCCACACACACACACACACACACACACACACCACACACACACACACACACACACTTACACACGTACATACATGCATAAATATACTTACTTACTTACCTTCTTACTATTTCGTTCCTTCCTTCCTTCCTTTTTTCCTCACTTACTCACTTATTCTTCCTTACTTCCTTTCTCTGTTCCTTACTCACTTAATTACTTACTATCCCATTTTACATATCCACACACACACACACACACACACACACACACACACACACACACACACACACACATGGTAACCACACATGTACACATGGACACATGCACAAACACACAGGCATGCATGCATGCACACATAGACACACTCGCATCACTTCACAGAGAGAAGCGTGAAAAACGGGCAAAGCCTTCCTTTCATTAGGTAGAGTGGCATTGCTTGTGTATTTACGTTTGTTGTAAATATATGAGAGAGAGAAAGGCACTAAGATCAATCCTTTTGCTCATCAGACATTCTTTGAATAAATCAACAGGCTTTGTGCCATTTGGTTTAATGTGTGCGCGTGCATATTGTGTGTGTGTGTGTGGTGTGTGTGTGAGGACCAGTGACATTGGAGTGCCCTCTGTGTACACTGCCATTTCACAGTACAGAAACACAACGCCTACCGCCCATCAGGGTATGGACAACGAGTGTCTGTCTGTCTTCATGTATGTCTGTCTGTCCGTCCATCCATCTCTCTCTCTCTCTCTCTCTCTCTCTCTCTCTCTCTCTCTCTCTCTATATATATATATATATATATATATATATATAATATGTGTGTGTGTGTGTGGTGTGTGTGTGTGTGTGTGTGTATACTGAACAGTTGAGAAGTGGAGAAAAACAAGTGCAGGCTTACAATTCTTCTATCATTATGTTAAGGACCTGGCAAATGTTTAAATGAAAGGAAAAAAAAAAAAGGGGGGGGGGGGGGGGGGGGGGACTGAGGAGAGAAAGTCAGGGAAATATATTATAAATGTAATCCCTTCACTAGCAGCATATGGGAACCATCGTCATCCCTCCCAGAAGACGGATCATTTCATACTGCCTGCTTCTAGGCCTTTCATCTGCTGGATCGAACACATCTGGGAGACACGGCTGTTGGTGTCGGTGTTCCCTTGGCAACAGACGGATATACACCACAGTCTATAATTGGGTGGTGGTCTCACCACCAAGGACTAAAAAAAAAAAAAGAATCCAAACAGCACCCCAAAGCATCCAGTGAAGGGTAGAAAAGTTGGGGGGGGGGGGAAAAAAAAAGTGGAAAGGAGTCACGGGACGGCCTCCTCCCTTTCCCCATTCTGAGTGGTTCAACCAGGGGAGAGGTGAAGTGAGCTGTCCGTGCGTTTCTTTCCTTCCCCTTCCTTCCCCAACCTCTCCCCAGCGTGCCGTGTCGCGCGTCGCAGCACGAGAAGTGTATGAATCATGTGTATCTCCAATCATTTACGATTGTGGTTTGCGACAACTGTTTACAGTTCTAGTGCTAACAGAGGGTGTGTATAGTGGATCGGCTGTTCATTTTTGAGTCGTTCGTTGGTCAGAGAGCACGATCCCTACCACTGGAAACTGACAGCGAGCATTCCAGCTTTTTGAGGCCAACAAAGAACGAAGAGAGACTTATCTGTTGGCCATTCTTCTTAGCACATGGACAACAGATAAGTCTCTCTTCGTTCTTTGTTTGTACTGTCCTAAATGTTCAGTGTGATCTGTTTTTTTTTTGCCTGAAGAAGACCCAAGAGGTCGAAATGCATCATGTCTTGTCCTGTGCTGTGTTTGTCAATGTCCTTGCGGTAACTAACCCCCTCTCTTTCAAAATTTAATAACAAATTCATGTATGTACAAATATATAAGTTGTTATAATAAAGAGTTCAATTCAAAATAGCCTATGACATTTGTCTTGATGTTCTTTGTATTTGAAGGAATGAATGGGAGAATGAGTTGACACAACTGACAACATGTATATGTTGGAATTATGTAATCGTGTTAGGAAAGTATTAGCAAAGAGGTCTTTAAAAAAATTTTCAGTTTTTAAACAAACATGCACACACGAAAAAAAAGACAAATGTGTAGCATAATAATTGTACAAAACACAGAAGTCAGACACAATAAGAGAACAAACACGCATGTCTCTCCCCCCCCCCCCCCCCCCCCCCCCCCCCCCCCCCCCCCCCCCCAAAAAAAAAAAAAAAAAAAAAAAAAAAAAAAAACGCTGACACATACACACAAACATACATGAATTGTAAGCAGGATATATATGCATAAACTTACACACACACACACACACACACACACACACACACATGTACAAATGTATAACCTCAAAAAGAAGGAAAATACCTAGGGGTGGCAGGGGCAAGAGGCTGAGAAAGAGAGAAAAAAAAAATTAAGATGGGTAATTACAACAAGAGAATGGACGGCTAGTTATGTTAGAAGATACTAGTGTCTACCATTCTCAACTACATAGCATTATCTAGGTTGGGATATTCAAGTGGGACATGTGTACATATATGAGTTGTTTAAAAAAAAAAAAAAAAAAAAAAAGTCACAATAAAGCTAGGAAATGATAGAGGAATAGGGAAACCAGGTTTTGTCAAATTGATCTGAATCATAGTTCAGAAAGGCTAAGTATTTTTCCAATTTAAATCTGTAGCTTAAGATTGTAAGGAAAACATGAAGGTCTGGGTGCATATTTCGTAGTTTACATTGTAAACATAAAACTTAGCAAACAGCAGAATAAAGTTAAGAACTTTGTCAGTTTCCACATTTTGTTTCACTCCAAACAGAACTAACTTTCTCAAAAAAAAGAGATTAGCGCAGTGCTGACATTTATCCATTAGCAGGTTTTGAAGATTTCTCCAAAACTGCTGCGCAATATTACAGTCAAAAAGCATGTGTGTAATAGTCTGTTGTTCATGATCACAAAAGTTACATGGTGATGAAATCAACAATTTTGCATTGAAATAGGTATTTCTGGGTTGGCAGCAATCTATGTAGAAGTCAGCATTGGAACCATCTAAGCTGGATGTCAGTAGAAACTTTATAACTGTGAAAGAATATTTGTTTCCAGTTCAGATTTACAAAAAGATTATTCCATTTATTAATAGCAGCGAGAGAGGCATTCTTTTCGTTTAAAGTTTTTTGTACATATTTGTTGCCTCTTTTAATGCAAAACCAGGTTTTTTGGTCTCAGAGTTTATATTGGTTAGTTCTGATAATATTAAGTTTTTGGTAATAGTTGCGAATGACATTTATTATGCCTTTATACAAGAGAAAGTTTGTTCTTATACCTTGATATTTAGTTAAAAATTCATGGAAGGTCATCCAATGCCCATTTTCGTTAATCAAGTGTTTAATGAAGAAAATGCCATAATTACACCATTCCAGTACAAAAATAACTTTTTTATCTCTTAAATTTTTATATATTGTAATGAATACACTCTGACATGAAATCATGTACTGTAGTTGGACAGCACTTTGAGCACAGTTTCTTGTAGTGTTTCATCACATCATTCCAGAATGGGTTATGACATCTTGCATAATAACATTAGAAAAATCAGCACCAAAGTTTTTTTTTTTTTTTTTTTTTTTTTTTTTTCATTTTCCAGCTTAGGGAACATATTAATGGTAAAACTTCCGCCAACCCGACTCATACATTAATCTTCTCAGCCAGCCAACTTATCTTCATAGAAGAAGTAATTTTTTTTTTACATGTAACATTTTTAATCCACCTTCACAGTACTGCTTTTGAACCACAGATTTTTTTTTTAGCATTCCATAAAAAAAAAATACATAATTCTTTTTCTAAAGCAACAATGAAATCCTCGGGGGGTATGGTAGATTAATCATCGATATAGAGCAATTTTAGAAGTTTTAATAACAGTTATTTTTTTAATAAAAGGAGTTATTTTTCTTTTTTTTTTTTCCAAAAAGCTAGGACTCTCTTTTTATTTAAAAAAGTTTATCTTCAAAATTAATCTGTACAGTAATATTTGTGTTAGTGGAGAATTTGATACCAAGAAATTTGAAAGTACCTGGATCCCAAACAAAATTTTTGTCCCTCATAAATCTAATTCCACAATTCTTTCTACTCCCCAACCATACTACTTGTGACTTGTCAAAATTGATTTTTAAACCTGAAATTTGTAAAAGTTTAGTAAGGACAGATACCACCTCATTGAAAGATCTTTCTGAACCATCTAGACATAAACTAGTGTCATCAGCAAATTGTGACAGTAATGTTTCCTTGTTAACAACTTTTATTCCTTTAATATGCTCATTAGAGCGAATCATTAATGACAGAACCTCAGCACAAATTAGGTGTAGATAAGGGATGATGGGTCACCCTGTCTCACCCCTCTCTCAGTTGGAAACCATGGGGAGTACTGGCTATTTACAGAAATACAGGTAGCGCTTCACACGCCGACGAGGGAGCAGTCCACTGTTCAAAGGACTCTTTACCACATGAACGGTTGTCTTAAAGGACTGTTTGCCACATGAACGGGTTGTCCCAAAGGACTCTTTGCCACATGAACGGTTGTCCCAAAGGACTCTTTGCCTTATGAACGGTTGTCCCAAAGGACTCTTTGCCACATGAACGGTTGTCCCAAAGGACTCTTTGCCACATGAACGGTTGTCCCAAAGGACTCTTTGCCACATGAACAGTTGTCTCAAAGGACTCTCTGCCACATGAACAGTTGTCTCAAAGGACTCTCTGCCACATGAAAAGTTGTCTCAAAGGACTCTCTCCACATGAACGGGACTTAAAGGACTGTTTGCCACATGAACGGTCTCAAAGGACTGTTTGCCACATGAACGGTTGTCTCAAAGGACTGTTTGCCACATGAACGGTTGTCTCTAAGGACTCTTTGCCACATGAATGGTTGTCTCAAGTTACTCTTTGCCACATGAACGGTTGTCTCAATGGACTGTTTGCCACATGAACGGTTGTCTCAAAGGATTGTTTGCCACATGAACGGTTGTCTCAAAGGAATCTTTGTCACATGAACAGTTGTCTCAAATGGACTCTTTGTCACATGAACGGTTGTCTCAATGGACTGTTTGCCACATGAACGGTTGTCTCAAAGGACTGTTTGCCACATGAGCAGTGTCTCAAAGGACTGTTTGCCACAGAATGGTTGTCTCAAATGACTCTTTGTCACATGAACGGTTGTCTCAAATTACTCTTTGCCACATGAACGGTTGTCTCAAAGGACTCTTTGTCACATGGACGGTTGTCTCAAATGACTCTTTGTCACACAAACAAGTGACTCAATGAATCCTTCCCAGGGGGGTGGCTGACTCAGTGGACTCTGCAACGGGGATGGCTATGTCAATAAATTAAAAAGATACTTTAATATAACTGAAATGCTAGGACTGGCTAGAAACTGAGTTAAGAGTAGATTAAACATGAGCATGTACACGGGCTATAGGTGACCAGTGTGTAATCAAACTATAAAGGATAACGCCTTTTTTTCAGCATTTACTTATTTCATCTGGTTTTTAGTACTGATGTCAGAACGAACAGGCAATTTTCATGACTTGTTATTGCTGTTTGCTACCTGAATAAACTGCATATTGTCATATGTCTCTTATTTGTGTCATCGTATGTATAATCTGGGAATACTTATGCATGTATTTATATTTATGTTATTATATAAATAAGATCAGAATGCCCATAGGTAGTGAGTTACTTAAATTGGCATCTTGATTTCAGTAGGCATACACGTTTGTTGTGATTTTCTGTCGATATCAAAGTAGACACAGAATCCCCGTGTCTGTTGGCATTTACATTAATATCTAAAATACACGGGGAATTCTCACCAGTGCCAATGCTTACGTATACGTGCATCCATCAGCCGAGTCCTGTCAAATCTATTCATGTATGTTTGTATCTAAGTAAACTTGGAATTATCACCCCATGCAAGTAAGCTTGTATTCATATTAATTTGGAACCTCAAAACCAAGAATTCCTAGATATTGCATTCAGGATGGTATTGAGGTCAACAGGCAATTATCAGTTTAATATTTATTCTAATATGTAACTAAAAATCCCCATATCTGGGTTATTCATAATGGCATAGACAGTATATATTTCAATCTTATTTATGCTGCTCTATAATAACCAAACAGTAGGTAAGTGGAAATTCTCAGAGATGTGTTAATAAAACAGATGCGTGAACATTAGAAATTGGAAAAACATTCAAAAAAAAAATATCAAAACTGCATGTCTGTAGGTATCTGATAGACCAGGGACTGCTGCGTAAGTGTTCTTTATAATGGTATCTAGACAGGTTGGAGATTTACATTCTCTCTCTCTCTCTCTCTCTCTCTCTCTCTCTCTCTCTCTCTCTCTCTCTCTCTCTCTCTCTCTCTCTCTGTGTCAAATTTCCAGGTCCTATTTATGAGAACACAGGGGCCATGAACACACCTTTATACGGGAACCTGTCGACCCCAGCTGATCATGAAGAATCAGCAGTTTGCGGGACAGACAGAGTGTGACCTGCCATCGCCATCAGCAACAGCAGGAACGGCAGGAGCAGGAGTACGGACAGCACCAGTACCAGCAACAACGGCGGCAGCATTGACAGCAGCAACATGACTTCTGTTGCTGCCAAGGACGTGGATCCTTGAGCCTATAGGAACATGTACAGCTCAAAAAAGCAATGTTGCAGACAAGTTGAACGCTTAAAGCAAATTTCATGTAGCAAGCAATAGGTGAATACGACTTCAAGAGTAAACAGATACAAAGCAGGGCTCTTTTTAATGTAATAGACCTGTAGGCACGTGGCTTCAACAAGAATCTCCGCTAGCAAGAGTGAAATGCAATGAACACTGTGATGTTGATAAAGAACTTTGTCATCGTATGCATGTTTAAAAAGCATCAAACGAACTAAATCAGACAGACAGACAGACAGACAGCTAGATAGATATATAGCATGCCTTCTTCCCCATACCATCTGCGACTGAAACGATCTGTCCGCAGAAGTCGTCAGATCTCCTACCCTGGCCTCCTTTATTTCGAAGGTGACCAGGTCCTCCACGTAAATTTTTCTTTTTTTTTTTTCCCTCAAGCTGCTCAGTGACCCTCCAGCAAGTCAATAATGGCTGAATACTCGGCAGGTGGACATTATTGGAAGAAGAGAGAGAAGAAGATGAGATAAGCAGACAGGCAGGGAGACAGACAGACAGAGAGACAGACAGATAGACGGACAGAGAGACAGACTGACACATAAATAGACAGACAGATAGATAGATGCCTGTGAGTATGAAACCAAGAGAGAAAGAGAGAGAGAGAGATGTTTTTTTCTCGTGGAGGATGGCGATGAGAAGAACTTGTTGTTGTCATGGACCTAACTGGAAAGTAACATCCTGCGAGTTTTAAACACCCAAAGTTTCACTGATCACAGAGCACACCATGTGGACCTCTAAATGAAACTGCAGCACCTGGAGAAAATGCTGACCTCTAAATGAATTTGCAGCACTTGGAGAAAAGGCTGACCTCTAAATGAATTTGCAGCACCTGGAGAAAATGCTGACCTCTAAATGAAATTGCAGCACTTGGAGAAAGGCTGACCTCTTAGTGGAATTGCAGCACTGAAAAAAAAGAATACTGATCTGTAGATGGAATTGATGCACATGAAAAAAAGAGAATGCTGTCACAAAGTTGACTATCTAAAAGAGTGAGAAATTCAGAAATCATTGTTTGTTTAGAAAGTATGGTACCTACCAACAAGCCAAAGGGAGCAGTCAGTGTCAAGTTGGCAAGAGGCAACCCACTGGTGGCCATAGTTTAATCTGATCCCACTATGTCCGGCATAAGTCACCCCATTTTGGTCCAGTTGAGAATATGAGGACATTTTGAAAAATAAACAAATAAAAAAGGCAAATGACACCTCACGGCATTGCTATGCTGGCAGACTTGGAAGTACAAACTCACTGCCTGGAAGGAGACGCCCATATGAAATATTAAAACTCGTTTCCTGTACACGTTTCTCCCACGTGTGCAGCTATTCTGAGTCAGAAAAGCCGACAGACCCATTATGAAATTACCAGAACAGCTCTTTTTTTTTTCTTATTCCGTTTCTTGATGCCTAAAGTCTGCTTCATATTTGCGAAGAGTGAGAGAATTTGTCTGTGAGGGCCTGAACTTGGGACAGAAATGTTGGAGGGACATGTTCCGCTATGATTTCCCATGCCGCATGAATTGTTCCATCTCGGCCTGAACTTAGGATAGAAATGTTGGAGGGACATGCTCTGCTATGATTTCCCATGCCGCATGAATTGTTCCATCTCGGCCTGAACTTAGGATAGAAATGTTGGAGGGACATGCTCCGCTATGATTTCCCATGCCGCATGAATTGTTCCATCTCGGCCTGAACTTAGGATAGAAATGTTGGAGGGACATGCTCCGCTGTGATTTCCCATGCCGCATGAATTGTTCCATCTCTGGCTGCTGTACAAAGTGACTCCAACTCCTGAGTCTGCCGTGCCCCAGCATCAGCAGGCAGCAGTTTGACCAGCGTGATCTTTCCCATGGGAAAATGCTGTTCAGACTTCAGTTAAGAACCAATCATTGTTATCTCCCCTTCCCTTTCTCTAACACAGCGATCCCTGCGAACAAAATTGTTGAATTGTTGACTGCGGACCTCTCTCTCTCTCTCTCTCTCTCTCTCTCTCTCTCTCTCTCTACATACATATATAGATATATATATATATATATATATATATATAGATAGATAGATAGATAGATAGATAGATAGATAGATATATATAGAGAGAGAGAGAGCTGTTAATTTTTCCAAATGCCGGCACCATCCAACAGAAGATACGACGAGCAGATAATGAAGGATGGTGATGAACAATGATACAGATATATATGTATATATTCTTTTGTTTTTGTTGGAGGGGATTATCTTACACATGTTTATGTTTTGCATTTGACCAGTTTCCTTCCATACACACAGAAACCATGTGTGCTGGCTTAACTCAGAGGGAAAGGTAAGGAGTGGTGTTGGAGGGACTGGTTGTAGGGAGCTGTGTGTTGTACACAGCTGTTGATGGAGCTGCACTGTGCATGCCCTGACTGTCTGAAACGTATTCTCTTCTTCATCTCTCTTTCCTCCCGTCTCGTCCTCTTCTTTTGTTCCCACCCTCAGTACACTTACACCATACTTGCCTCTTCCCCTCCCCCCCACCTCTTTTCCCATGGCTATGAGTAAGGACACTTTGAAGCGTACTATACTGTCAGTCATTCACATCAAGGTAGGAATGGCGGCTGTACAAACAGGCAAGCAGCGAAAGCACGCTGCGTAGAATCTCTTGTTCCACTTCCCATCGCTGAATAGAGAATAACATGATGAAGAGTGGGTGCAATGGGGCAAAGAAACTTTTCATTTCATTGCTTCAAGTGGTTAGGCCGACAAAGATGGTAAAAAAACCGCCTCTCATCAAAGAGAGAGAAACGGATATGAAAAGGGCGCGGCCTTTGGGAAACAAACCGATTGCTCATTCTCCTGATTTGGCAATGTTCTTTAGTGGTGTGGGAAAGGACTGCGGAAAGCTCTGGACTGAATGTGTGCACACTGGCTAAAAAGGATGACAGTCAGTATCCTTGTGTTCACATGCTCTATCAAGGCTAAAAAGGATGACAGTCAGTGTCCTTGTGTTCACATGCTCTATCAAGGCTAAACAGGACAGTCAGTGTCCTTGTGTTCACGTGCTCTATCAAGGCTAAAAAGGATGACAGTCAGTATCCTTGTGTTCACATGCTCTGTCATGGCTAAAAAGGATGACAGTCAGTGTCCTGTGTGTTCACATGCTCTATCAAGGCTAAAAAGGATGACAGTCAGTGTCCTGTGTTCACATGCTCTATCAAGGCTAAAAACAGGACAGTCAGTGTCCTTGTGTTCACGTGCTCTATCAAGGCTAAAAAGGATGACAGTCAGTGTCCTTGTGTTCACATGCTCTGTCAAGATTTACCATGTTGTTCTGCTTTTTGGTGCTGTGTTTGCCACATACCTGCATTTGATGGAATGTGATGCATGATATTGAATTCTTGCCTTTGCTGTTGACTTTGCCACTGCTCCTTACGATCTCTCTGTTTCCGCGTCTCTGTCTGTCTGTCTGTCTGTCTGTCTGTCTGTCTCTCTCTCTCTCTCTCTCTCTCTCTCTCTCTCTCTCTCTCTCTCTCTCTCTCTGATCCTTCATTGTTTTGGAAACTGTTTGACACACAAATCTAGCCTTTTTTAACATATGGTGCAGAAGTTTGTAGCATTTATGTAAATGAGCAAATGGAAAGTGTGCGTAACTTTGCTATCGAACGGTTCCTTAATGTACCTTTACATACCTCAAATAAAATGCATCAGGATGAAACTGGTCGATTTCCTTGATATGTTAGAACTGTTGTCAAATGTTTTGAAGTATTGGTTGCGACTGTTGAAATTACCAATGTCAAAGGAAAATAAACAAGCATATTGCATGCTACTAACTCAATTAGAATCAGGTCGTCAGAATTGGGCATTTGAAATAAAGAGAGTTCTATCTGTAAATTGAAATTCCATTGTATGGATGACTCAGACGATTGGTGATGAAGTCAGTTTTTTTTTTGCAGAGTTAAAAGATAGGCTGATTGCTCGCCATATGCACAATTGGCATAATAACTTGGAAGAAGGTGACAAGTATGAGTTTTATCACTCATTTGAAGATCTTTTTCAAGCTGATAATTATCTCACATCAGTTTCTTGTAAGCGTTTTACAGATAGGTTCAATCAGTTTCAGTCGAGAAGCCTGGGGTTTAAAGCAAGACGAAAGATGGTTCATGTACGCGGAAAGTGATTTGATGTGCCTGTTTAAAAAAAAAAAAATGAAGATGAAGAACACTTTGTTTTTAGATGCCCAGAGTATAATAAATTTAGAAATCATTGTTCTGCCTCTAAGACCTTTTTTAGTCAAACTCAAAAGCTCTTTGGTATTTTATCCTTTGAAAATGTAGGCATTGTAAACTCATTTGCTAAGTTTGTGGCGGTAGCTTTTTGATTTTGAGACTCAGAGATGTCCTGCATGAATTTGAGACACACACACGTCCTACATATGTATGTACATGTATGCGCATGGGGCGCACGCACACGCACCTGCACACACTGGCACACACACACACGCACGCATGCACGCACACACACACACACACACACACACACAACACACACACACACACACATATATATCTGTATATTGACCTTAGTTTAAAAGAAAAACAAATTTATTCATTACCTTTTTTGGATCTCTGATTCACTTTGTCTATAAGTCCACCATCATACTTTAACAAGTGTGTCAGCCTCTTTTGTGATCTCCCCCCTGCTTTTCAATGTATGCCCTCTCAGCAAGACAGATTTTTTTCTCATCGAGAACCCAGCTCGGTTTTGCTCAACTATTGAATGTGGTGAAATAGATATCACAGATGGAGAAAATAGTTCATGCTTGAATATATGTGTTGAACTGTACACAATGGTGTCTGTGGTAAGGGAGAAATGTACATAGTATATTTTTTATTCACAGTTGATTCTATGCAATTTAAGGAAGGTGTTTGAAATTATGTTTGATTGTCATGACATATTATGACCGCTGGTAATATGTTAAACCTGTTTGTGGCTTAATTTGACCAATATTGTGTGTGCTTCACTTCTGTCTAGGCCATATATGTACGCGCACACAGGCATACACATACACAGAGGAACTGAAGAATGTACGCGCCCGCACTCTTACTGATGCAGTTATAGGTGTAGGAGTGTGTGTGTGTTGTGGGTATTTTCATTTCATTTATCATTTTACTTAAACTACTGTCAATGATGCGAACATGTGAATCATCTTTAAAGGTATAAACCATAATTATGCTACATGCTTAGACTTGTTTGGATGTGCACAAGTATGCATAAACTCATGCATATACATACACTCGTGTGTGCAGGTAAGCAGACACACAGATGCACATGCATCAGGCACACACAGATTCATGTGCCAGATGCTATATATACGCGCATAGGTAAACACTGACGCTCACGCGCGCACGTGCACACATGGGCACATGTACACGCACAGACACGGGCACATGAACGCACGCACACACACTCATAAATAACGTGAAAGAAAAAGGGGAGGGGGAAAAAGTGCGCGCATGCGCCTGTACACCTTTTGTGATTATTTATGTCTTTGACAGAGTGTATTTGAGAAACAGTTATGTTATTTACTTGATGGCTTTTTCTCTCTAAAAAAAAAAAAACTTTTTGTATTTTGAAGGCGATAATGTTTTCTATTACACTGGTCAGATCAATTTGGAACCGAACAGTTTGATTGTGATCTTGTCATAGACATTTTGATCTGTATTGAAGTAATGCAACAATTTCCCTTTAGTGGGAAACACATACAGGCCTCCACCTCCACCTCCCTACCTCCCACCCCCACCCCAACCACCCTTTTTTGTTATGTATACACACACACTGTAACTGCACACATACAAAATCAATGATCAACACCTTTCCAAGGACATCCCTAACAGCACGTAGATCTCTTCCCTGCGGGGCAAAGCGCTCTTGTTGTTCAGCATCTCACATCTTTCCCTTGGTCACTCCTCCAAGTTCCCTCTTGGCCATTTTCGTTGGCTTTCGGGCCAAAAGAGAGTGTCCCGGCAGGAGATGAGCACCGAAAAAGATTACACTTCCACTCATATGTCAGCACGCACGCACACACACACACACACACACACACACACACACACACACACACACACACACACACACACACGCATACACAAGCTCACACACACGCACACACATACATAAGCACACACACGTATGCACACAGACATACACACATGCATTAATGCACGTACATGCATGTAAGCACAGCTACCCACGCACCCACTCATCACCCTCCACATGCACGCACACGTGTGCACAAACATGCCTGCGTGCACACACACGCACAAACTGATGTCAAATTCAAAAAAGGAAGCATGGATAAAACAAAGCCCATTCAACTCCTTGCCTGTTTTATTCTTTATGACACTCTAGTGATGTGTATGAATTTAAAACAGTTGACGTTCATGCCCTATTCTTTCCTCCGTGTGGAGTTGCTCTTGAAAATGATGCTCACTTTCCCCTCGCTCGCCATAGATCGTCAGAGAGAATCTGGTCTTTCTACCCAGTTTCATTTTTTTTTTTCACTTTTTCCTTTTCTCTTTTCTGTGTTTGTGTTTACTTGTCTTTTCGGTTCCATACGAGGGTGAGATTATGAATGTATAAAGGGTCGTCATCTTTTCTTTGGATGTTCCACTTCATGTCAAAAGAATCTCATGTGTCAAAAGTCTGTTGTGGGGCATACCTCAATTGTTCAATGTTGTTTTCTACAGTACTGTGTACTATGTTCACAATCCGGTTCCACGATTGTATTTCTTTTAGTGTTATACATTCTACATAACTAAGATGTAACCAGTGTCAAACAATGGAGACTTTAACTATTGCTTCTCTAAATTGTCAGGGATTGGGTGATACGGAAAACATAAGGGATGTCTTCCATTACCTGAAGCAGAAAAAAATTCTTTTTTTAGTAGTAACAAATAGAAAAATATGTAAACTCAGGATGGGGGTATAAATGTGTGTTTGCTTCTTATAAATCAGATTCAAGAGGAGTTGCTGTTCTCTTTTCAAATGACTTCAAGTTTGAGGTAACTAAAGTTCGTCCTGATAAAAATGGAAATTTCATACTGGTACTATTTACTGCTTTTGAGAAAGATTTCATTTCGGTGAATGTTTACGGGTCTAACAAGGATGAACCAACATTTTATAATACACTCAAGGAAATCATAAAAAAGTGACAAGAATAATAATGTAATTGCAGTTCATGATTGGAATATTGCATTAAACCCAGCTATAGATAATGATAACTATATACTTGATAACAATCCAAGAGCCAGAAAAAAATGCTAGAAAATATGACAGAAGAACTAGGATTGACAGGCGTCTGGCGAGAAAGCAACCCAGAATGTAGGTGTTACACTTGGTGAAAGCCTATCCCACTGAAGCAAAGCAGACTGGACTTTTTCTTACTATCAGATTATTTATACTGGCATTTTGATAGTGCTGATATTGTCCCAGAATACTGTTCTGACCACTCAATAGTTACACTGCATCTGAAATTTTCGGTAAAAATGAAAAGAATCATACTTTTTGGAAATACAGCTCTTCCTTGCTGAAGGATAAAGAATATGTGGATGAAATTAATAAAGAAATCATGAATATGACAATAGAGTACTCAGCAGATGTCTTCAGTTGTGAAACAATAAATGAAATAGATACAGCTAAAGTTCAGCTAAAAATCCCAGACACACTTTTTTTTATGTCTTACTTATGAAAAGGCAAAACTATTTCGTATGCCTTAATGAAAAAGGAAAATACAGAACCTGAAAATAAACAAATGAAAGAAATTCAAACCTGGAAAAGACGGATCATGAAACAGAACATGAAATGAAAATGTTACTAGATATAAATCAAGAGCTCAGAGCAGTTAGAGACACAAAGCTGGAAGGTGTACAATAAAAATCAAAAGCCAGTTCCTGATGATGAAACAATTTCAAAATGTTTCTGTAGGCTTGAGAAAAGAAATTACATTAGCAAACAAATGACGAAACGCATAGATAAGGATAATGAGAGAATAGATGATTCAAACAAAATGTTAAATGAAGTGAAGACATTTGTGAAAACCTGTATAAGAGAAGGAACGTAGAAAACTGTGCAGCAGAAAGTTTAGTCAATAAAATTCCAAAACTATCATAAGAACAAAAAGCGATGTTAGATGGTGTAATAACTATTGAAGAAGCAAGTCAAGCTTTAAAGTATATGAAAAATGGCAAAAGTCCAGCACTGATGGATTCAATGTAGAATTCTTTAAATTCTTATGGAAAGAGCTAGGTCCATTTGTTGTGAGGTCATTTAACGAAGCATTTAAACATGGGGAACTCTTATCAACACAGAAAGAACGCCTAATTGTTTGTATCCCCAAAGGCGACAAACCTAAGGAATTTATTAAAAACTGGCGACCAATATCTCTTCTCAATGTGATATACAAAATAGGATCTTCATGTATTTCCAACAGAATTAAGAACGTTTTACCAACACTTATAAACGAACATCAGACTGGAATTATAACTAACACATACATAGGAGACAATTTTAGATTTATATATGGTAAACTATCTAAAAAAATAAAAAATTTTTTCCTAGCATACTACTGAGTATTGATTTTGAAAAAGCCTTCAATTTCTTGGATTGGAGTTTCATGTATATGGATTTAGAGATGGTGTTTTCCGCTGGGTTAAAACTGTTTACACAGACATCAAATCAACTGTAATTGTAAATGGTCAGATTGCTCAATGGTTCAAAATTGAAAGAGGCTTCAGGCAGGGAGACCCTATTTCTCCATATTGTTCATGTTCATGCTTTGTGCAGAAATTTTAGCTATCATGATCAGAGAAGATGAATCTATAAAAGGAATCAAGATAAATAGTATGAAACGCAAAATTTTGCCGATGATACACAATTAATTATTGATGGTGACAAAGAATCGTTTAATTGTTCCATATTCATCCTTGACAGATTCAGCAAGGTGTCTGGTTGTTTATGAATTATGACAAAACACCGGCAATTTGGCTTGGAAATAAGACAAGATAAAAAAGGATATACTGCCCCCGTATGAAAATGATAAGGAATCCCCCTAAGTTCAAAATCTTGGGAATCTGGTTTACCCAGGGTTTAAATAATTGTGAAACCATAAACCATGATGAAAAATTTGCAGAAGTGAAAGTGTTATTCAATATCTCTACACAACGAATCATTACTCCAGTTGGGAGAGTAGCCTTCTTAAAATCTCTAATTCTATCGAAACTTACACATCTCTGGAGCTTGTTGCCAGATCCACCTGACAACTTCATACAAAAAACTCCCCAAAACTATGCTTCAGTTTGTTTGGAATGGACAATGTGACAACGTTAGTAGAAAAAATAATAAGAAAAAGAGTGCAACAAAGGTGTCTGAGCATACCTGCTATTAGAAAGTATATATATATGCCCTTAAACTTTCATGGCTCAGAAAACAAAAACGACGAATCATAAATGGATAAATATTGCACTCGAAATGTATCCTTTTCTTAGAAACTTGGAATGTCATGAATCAACATACGCTTTA
>JADBJO010011621.1:2500-5000 GCA_016801955.1 Conus betulinus | reverse complement strand
AACAAGAATTGTACAAATGAACAAATTAGCTATTTCAGGTCTGGCACAGTTTGTTTCTATCAAACTTGATTACAGTCAGACACATACAAGGACGAACACCAAAAAAAAAAAATAAAATAAAAATAACCCCGATTAAATTAAAACGAAAGTAAGTATAGAATAAGGAAGAGAACAGCAAACAATAAACAATAACCAAGTATGGTAAGTCTTGCTCCCACAAGAAAACGTAACTCCAAAGGAATGCTATTACGACACCGAGTCGCCAAGCAGACATAACAGCACAGAGCACACAAAGAAAAAACAAGGAAACACCCCTCAAAAAGGATGTTCCAAGCTTGCCCATATGCATTGTACCAAACACATCTATACAGCAGGAAGTACTGATTAACTAAACAAATGTGAATTAACTTACATTCAAGACTGTACAGCGTTTTTTAAAACTTGAATACAGTTAGACAAGTACAAGAACAAACAGAAACAGATACACATAACCTCGATTTAATTGAAACGAAAGTAAATATGAAATCAGACAACGAACACTTAACAGTAAACAGGTAGGGTAGATCTTGCTTCCACAGGAAAACATAACTCCAAAGGAATGCTGATTACGACACGGAATCGCCTAGCAGACATGGGAGCACAGAACACACATACGAAACAAGGAAACATTGCCAAAAATGATGTTCCAAACTTGCCCGTATACCCTGTACCAAACACATCTACACAGCAACAAGAACTGGAGAAATGGAAAGAAAGATATAGCATAATTTATAATCAAGAGTTGCACAGCCTTTTTTTAAAAAAAAATAACTTGAATATGGTGAAACAAGTAAAAGGACGAACAGAAAAAAAATATAAATAACCTCGATTTAATTGAAACGACAGTAAATATGACCTGAGGTGGGGATCAGTAAACAATAAATAATAAACACGTAGGGTAGCTCTTGCTCCACAAGAAAACACAACTCTAAAGGAATGCTGATTACGACACCGAATTGCCTAACACCATGACAGCACAGAACACACACAACAAACAAGGAAACAGTCCAGAGGATGTTCCAAGCTTGACCATATACCCTGTAACAAAGCCATCTACAAGCAACGGTAAGTGGAAAAAATGAACAAATATAAATTAACTTGCATTTAAGACTGGCAAAACACTGCTTTTTTTAATTGTAAATAGTCAGACAGTACAAGGACGAACAGAAAGAAAAAAAAATGATTTAATTGAAACGACAGTAAATATGAAATAAGGCACAGAACAGTCAACAATGAACAATACACAAGGAGGGTAACTCTTGCTCCCACAAGGGAAGCATAACTCCAAAGGAATGCTGCTTACGACACCGAATCACCTAGAGATATGACTATATGACATCACAGAGCACATATAACAATCAAGGAAACATCCGTGAGAAAAGATGGTCCAAGCTTACCTTTATACCCTGTACCAAGCACATCTACACAGCAACAAGAACACTAGAAATGAGCAAATATCAATTAGCTTATATTCAAGAGTGGCTTAGCCTTTTTTTAAATATAAATTTGAATACAGTCAGACAAGTACAAGGTTGAAGAAAAACAAATACAAATAACCTCGATTTTATTTAAACGATAGTAAATATCAAACAAGGCAGGGAACAGCAAACAATAAAGAGTAAACAAGTCGGGTAACTCTTGCTCCCAAAAGAAAATATAACTCCAAAAGAATGCTGCTTATGACACCAAATCGGCCGGCAGATATGACATCAGAGAACACACACGACAAACAAGGAAACATCGCTAAAAAAAAAAAAGAAAAAAAAAGAAAAAAAAAAAAAAAAGGATGTTCCAAGCTTGCCCATATACCCTGAACCAAACACATCTACACAGCGAGAAGAACTGGAGAAATAAAGAAAGATAAATTAAGTTACGTTTGAGGCTGGTACAGCCTTTGTTCAAAACATTAATACAGTCAGACAAGGACGGACAGGGAAAACTACAAGTAGATTTAATTGAAACGAAAGTAAATACGGAAAGAGACAGCGAATAATAAACAGGTAGGGTAACTCTTGCTCCCACAAGAAAACATAACTCCAAGGAATGCTGCTTCCGACACCGAATCACCTAGCAGACATGACAGTACAGAGCACACAGAACAAACATGGAGAACTCGGAATACCTACTGAAAGAAAGATAAAATAATAATTAATCTATCAACTCCATCATGCATCTAGCAACAAGAGAGATCTGACTTCCAAATCAGTCTGTTTCATGGCCGTCACCGAACGTAACAGATAAATCTGACAAAAATATAGTTGGATTTTGCATCCCTCTGCATCTTGTAAAAGACATCTGAACATAAACATACAACAAAACAGTAGGAAAAAAGGCACAGGTCACCAGCCAATGTTTTGATATAGACTTGTAAAGTTAAGGTACGTTCAGAATTAAGATTAGGGTCTGGGCTTCAAAAAGTCATCAACTGAGTGAGAAGAAGAAGAATATGTTGATCGTTCAA
>JADBJO010011620.1:57500-63539 GCA_016801955.1 Conus betulinus | reverse complement strand
AGAGAGAGAGTTTAAAACACACTGATACTCTTGCAGAAACCACACACACACACACACACACACACACACCACCACACACACCACATACACACACACACACACACACACACACACACACACACGCACCATGCACGCGCGCGCGTACACAACACACACCACACACACACACACCACACACACACACACCACCACACACACACACGCTGCACGCATATGAACACACACATTCGCACTACATAAACACACCAAACACGCACGCGCACGCGCGCAAACTGCACACACCACCACACGTACAACACATACGTACTCCTCATACACTCATACTTACTCTCTCTCTCTCTCTCGCCCTCCTCTCTCCTCTCCTCTCCTCTCTCTCTCTCTCTCTCTCTCTCTCTCTCTAGCTGATGTGTTTAAGATTTATTTATCCTACTATTAGCAGATGACATCCTTTCGGTTTTACACACGCGATTCCAATCCCAGCAACTTCTTACATGCTTTTAGCGATAATATATTATCATCATCCATCTGAACATCTTCAGCCAGTATCTGATGTACTGCACAGATTCACTGGGTGTCTTCATGTGAATCCGTAGAAAGTTCTGAAGAGCAAAGAAATGATCTCCCTCCGGAGGCGCCACCACGTCCGTCCAACGACAGCCCCCATGGACTCGCCGATACCGGTGACCCCGACGGAACCAAACCAAGGCCACAGACGTGGAGAGGACATCGAAACTGAGGTCACCATGAGAGCAGGGCATGAAGGGCCACAGAACTTGAGACTTTTTTTTATGCTGATCGATGAGAATGAGGATGATTAAGATGATGCTACGGATTTTCCATTTCGGTCTGAGATACTACATGACAGGGCTGTACTCTACGCTTCCTTTCATAATATATCCCGGCGTCAACCAGGCCCGAGAGCGAAGTGACAAACAACAAAGAAACTTGATGTGTGTTTCACTTGTCACCGAATGGATGTTATATTATATCTCAACAACATAAACAAAATAAACTCGACACAGTTTCATTTTAAAATCTTTTTAAAATCTGGTCCATAATACTGGACATGGTTACAAATATGGACCACTTTGTCCTGAAATACGACCACCAAAGAATAAGACGAACTGATTTTGTTTGCAGGTCATAAATCATTATAACGTTTTTTACAAAGGCAAAGAAAGACAAGGGGGGGGGGGGAGGGGGGGGGGGGGGGGGGGGGGGGGGGGGTGGGGGGGTGGGGGGACACAGAATAAGATTTTCAAATTTATGCACCAGAACAGGTTAAAGCACAAACTCCTTGAGAAGAATAACAACTAGATACAGAATTAAACAAAATATCTGAAGCTGCTTGTCAGAGAAAGATAAAGCCAACAGTTATGACGATAGATTACAAAGGCAAACAAAAAGCCAACAAAATAAAATCTTTTTAACATGCTTCTCAAAGAAAGAGTACAGCCAAATGACACAACAAAGGTTTACAAATAACAAACAAAAGAATGTAACGACCAGACATTTTCTGAAGCTGCTTGCCAGAGAAAAATTGAAACCGAATGGGGAAAAAAAAAGGCCAAAAGTCAGCACAAAGGACAGCAAAAAAAAAGACAAACAAGTGTCAATAATTGTCAGACGGTTGCTACAGAAAAGCTAGGGTCACAAGTTACAACAAAGGACAACAAAGATAAAACAATGAACACAATAGAATGAGCTTTCCTGAAGCTGCTTGCAGGAGGAAAGGTGTGGCCAAAAATTCCAACAAAGGATTGCAAAGGCAAGCAAATGGATATAACAGAATAAACTTTTCTGATGTAGGAAATATTAAGGCCTAAAGTCATTTTTTAATGTTTTACAAAGGCAAACTATTATAAATATTGTTAAGACAAAATACGTTCCTTAATCACTGGAACCAATGAGACCATAACTTTCTTTGATCAAATCCAGTTCTCTTTGCATAGCTCACTGATAAAATCTGCATCAGCTGCCCCTGCACAGTCTTCACGTGCCCACACATGACATTCTCTGCACTGAATTCTCTCTTTGATCCTGCTCTCAGCACACATAAAGCAACATCAGTCGTTTGCATTAGCTTGCACTGAATTCTATCTTTGATCCTGCTCTCAGCACACATAAAGCAACATCAGTCGTTTTCATTAGCTTGCTCTGAATTCTATCTTTGATCCTGCTCTCAGCACACATAAAGCAACATCAGTCGTTTGCATTAGCTTGCACTGAATTCTATCTTTGATCCTGCTCTCAGCACACAAAAAGCAACATCAGTCGTTTGCATTAGCTTGCACTGAATTCTATCTTTGATCCTGCTCTCAGCACACAAAAGCAACATCAGTCGTTTGCATTAGCTTGCACTGAATTCTCTCTTTGATCCTGCTCTCAGCACACATAAAGCAACATCAGTCGTTTTCATTAGCTTGCACTGAATTCTCTCTTTGATCCTGCTCTCAGCACACATAAAACAACATCAGTCGTTTGCATTGGCTTGTTTTTGTGTGTGTGTGTGTGTGGCACAGGCTGCAGGTTTGGTAGCTTGCT
This sequence comes from Conus betulinus, assembly GCA_016801955.1. NCBI lineage: Eukaryota > Metazoa > Mollusca > Gastropoda > Neogastropoda > Conidae > Conus > Conus betulinus. Next base: position 60,995 of record JADBJO010011620.1, on the reverse strand, counting down.
TCTGACCTGTTCTGTTCTCATCATTTTGTTCTTTTTCATACACATTCTTTCCTTTTTCTGTTTTCCACTGCTTGCTGCTTATTTTTTTCTTTCAGTGTCTTTTTATGACGTGTAGAGGTGAGAATTTCAGAGTTCTCCCTTGATCTTTTTCTTGGTGTGCTGGGAAGAACACGAATTTTACGTTGAATTGATGGACACAGTACACTGTCCACGTTTGGCTGCGGTGCTGGCACTCTTTCGATCTTGCAGTCATAGTGTCCCGTGTTGTCTCCGTACAGCGAGTGCATGAATTTCACGGAATTCTCACCATAAAATATGAGGACGTTGTTTTCACATAAGACAATTATTTTTCTTTTAATGACTTCAGCTGTTCTTTGGATTTCAAACTCTCCAACTTGAGATGTTGGCATTGCCGTATGCATTACTCTCTCTAAACGAGTATGAAACCGAACATGTCCTGGCATGTCAACATTTAAAGCATCTCCTATCATACAGGGAGCAAACGTCTCCAAATTAGATACAGAGTGCACAATCATTTGGTTTTTCATTTGATCAACCAGAGTCGTTTCACGGACATTCAAAAATGGACCCGCAACTGGTTGGTGGATTCTCTGTTGAAGCAGATGGACAGTCGGCAGGAGGGTTGGGTGCATTCTCTATTGAAGCAGATGGGCAATAGACAGGAGGTGGATGGATTCTCTGTTGAAGCAGGTGGACAGTTGGCAGGAGGGTTGGGCGGGTTCTGATTTGAAACAGATGGACAGCTGGCAGGAGGCTTGGGTGGGTTCTGATTTGAAACAGATGGACAGTTGGCAGGAGGGTTGGGTGGGTTCTGGAAGGAAGACGTTGGACAGCTGATAGGCGACGGTGGTCTAGTGGATTGGGTGAATCTTGTTTTGTTAAACCTGCTGGACTGTTGACAGAAGGAACTAATGAAACTTGAGTCGATGAGACTGGTGAATCTCTGCTTTGACTGGAAGACGATCTATTGTCACAGGGGGAAAAGATGGAGCAAACTCATGATCTCCAAACATCTCCGTTACACGGCCAGATTCCACAGGAACCAAATCCATTTACAGCATTTGACATTGTAGCTGCCTTCAAGTAGGCTTCACAGAAAAGGCGGCTCACTCGGTGAAATGAAACAGACTTCCCAGGATGCATCCGCAGCCACTTCTCCACAGCCGGATCATAAAAATCTGTAGTGGTTTGAACAGTGAAAATGGGAGCTTAAAAGGGGTGTCCACAAATATTGACCAGTGTCCACCAATATGGACCTGAGGTCCATTTGTGTACAACTAGGTGGTCCATAGAAGTAGAACATGACAGTTGAAAAAAGCATGGAACAATGACTGCAGATGAAAAGTCTTTGTGTGCATAAATCAGAGTATTAAGTTTTGTCTCGCAGCTAACATGGTTATTTCTATTAAATGTCCTGAAAGCCGTTGACTATATCTTCACAATTTTCAGAATCACAACCTTCAATCTAGTTATCGAAAATCAAGCAAATGTTTGCCATTTCGAAATGAAACTTGATGTGGCCATTTCATTTGCTTCAAATGCTGAAAGGGAAGTAATCAAAAAGGCTGAACTCTCAAATCCACCACATTTGTCGTCTGTTTTCTGAAAACAGGTGGTCCAAATTACTAGCAGGTCTATATTCGTAGGCTCTCCCCTTCGATATGAAAAAAAACCCTATGCATGTTAATGGGATACCTTGTGTGTGTGTGTGTGTGTGTGTGTGTGTGTGTGTGTGTGTGTGTGTGTGTGTGTGCGTGCGTGCGTGCGTGCAAGCGTGTGTGTGTGTGTGTGTGTGTGTGTGTGTGTGTGTGGTGTGTGTGTGTGTGTGTGTGCAGGTGTGTGTGCGTGTGTGTGTGTGTGTGTGTGTGTGTGTGTGTGTGTGTGTGTGTGTGTGTGCGTGTGATTACAGGTGAAGAGTTATTGTTTTTTTTTCTTTGCAATTGGAATAAAGAACACCAACTAGAGATGACGGTTCTTTCAATTGTTTTCATTAGGCAAACATAGGAGGATTAGCTGACCCCATTCCAACTGTGAACTTGATACTATAATATTAGTAACCATAAATTCCGAATGAGGTCATGAGAACGAATGCTGTGATTTTGCACGGTTTGCACGTTTTGTACGATTTTTGCAGTTTTGTGTGGTTTCTTCAGTGCCTAAATTCAGTCTAATTTTAGTTTGTATGTGGAGGGTTGTCAGCAAAGTTGCCCCAATATGAATAAACATTCATATATGTATGTTTGATTGTGTGTTATCTTTGTCATGTACTGTGTTATTGTTTTTATTTTTATTGTGTGATTTGTGTATCTTTTGTTTTTTGTCATGGGCTGCGGAATGACAGAAAATACCTGCGGAATACATTTTTTTTTTCATGCTTTGTTGAAAATCAAGGTGCTTTGTTATAAGATAAGTATACTCTTTTCAGTGAGTTTTGTCGTACATCCTCATATATAAAGAGTAGCTTCCTACAGCAGAATAAGAGTGGAGCATATTCGAAAGCCACTTTGTACAACAACAAAAGGGTGCTGGATATAATTCTAGGCGTTTTTTTCCAAAAGAAAAAAAAATTGGATAGCAGGATAAACAAGTCAGTGGAATTCAAAATATGTTCCTAAAATTGCAGTGGGATAGATGACTTCAAGAAAAGGAAAGATGTCTTTAAATTCCTGAGGAATCAGAATATTAGCATATATTTTTTTACAAGAAACTCATCTACCCCATAAACAAGAAAATTCTATCAGGTCAAACTGGGGATATTCAGTATGGCTGGCAGGATCAGATACAAATAAAAATGGGGTTGCAATTGTATTTTAATAATAATTTAGAGTACAAAGTACTTAATGTTGTAAGGGACCCCAATGGACAGTATCTTTTTTTTAGATGTGGAGTTTCTCAAGAAGCGATTCACTTTGCTCAATGTTGGGCCCATAAGATAACCCAGACTTTTTTTTAATGCGTTAAGTGCTAAACTTGAACAGTCTGGTGATAGTAACTTGATCTTGGGAGGAGACTGGAATGTTGTTTTAGATGGGAAACTTGGTTCAATAAAACTATTCTAGTACTCCAAATAGACCTAGATCGCGTACAACAATGTTGCATTTAACTGCTCAGCGGGAACTGATTGATGCGTTCAGAACATTAACCCAAATTTAAGAAAATATTCATGGCGCAAATTTAGTACTATAAAACAAGGCAGGTTTGATTAATTTTTGATCTCAGAAAGTCTGTTGTCGGACGTCAGTAGATCCAATGTTGGTCTCAGCTACCGTTTCAGTCCATTTCATTGTTGAAAATAAGCCTTATAGAAGAAGAGAGAGTGAGAGATAAACAGTACTGTAAATTTAACAATTCTTTATTAAGAGACAAGAAATTTGTAGATGAAATAAAAGGAGCCATTTCAGAGGTTTAAAAAAAAAAAAAAAAAGAATATACGCTTTACCAGTCTACAACTTTCAGAATATTAACGAAATGGCA